>JAODAL010004112.1:0-161647 GCA_025379985.1 Phyllomedusa bahiana
ATTCCAGTGGCTCTGGTGAGAGTTATAAGATCTCTGTTTGAACTATATTATCTCGAAAATGTTGATAAGTTTTGATATTGTTACATGTACCTCTTTACAGATTGGTCTAGATAAACGTGCCTCATATGGTAAATACCAAGTGCGTTACCGGGTATCACTCCTTTCTCTTGCCATAGAGGATTGAGCCCGGATACTAGAACAGTGGCTAGACCATCTATTGTTATTTGTCTGTTCACCAAACGTGTTTTGTTTTGAACTATTGAAATCTAATAAAATGTCTTATTAAAAAAAAAATTAAAAAAAATAAAAAAAAAACAAAAAAAAACCAGCTACTTCCTGGCTGCAGAGAGTCTGTATGGTGTTGTGGAACATTGTGCCATGCAAAAATATGCACAGGGAGGTTTGGTATTGAAACAATGCTGTGTTTTAGTATGACACACAGATGACAGGCACCGCTCTTGGAATCGCTTCACACTTCACTTATCTGAGCAGTTATGGGGTCAGAACTGACCAGATAATTGAAGTGGGAACGCAGCCTGACAAGGTAATGTCAGCACCAGCTAGAAAGAACCGAGCAGAGAGCCAACATCCCACTATAGCATCAAAGAGCGCACTCCTTTTACACCGTCATCAGACGATTCCACAAATTATGACAGAACCTGTTCTGTTAAACGCTGATACATGTAGAGCCTCCCTCCTCCCCGAAAGAGTGGAGAGGGTGTTGGCAGTAATTTTGGCATGTAACTTATTTGTCTAAAAAAATCTGTGAAATACAGCTAGTGTTTTTGTCATATACACACATCTATATTACAGGCAGGTTATTATTTTTGGATATTGTTCTCTGCACCAAAGAGTTACTTTTTTCACTTATAAGGTGAAACACCTTTGAAATACAGCTTATTTATTTGTCATATACACACATCTCCAATACAGGCAGGTTATTATTTTGGGATATTGTTCTCTGGGCCAAACAATAAATTTGTGACATATGATTCCACAGGTTATGACAGAACCTGTTCTGTTAAACGCTGATACATGTAGAGCTCTCTCCCTCCTCCAAATGAGTGGAGAGGGTGTTCGCAGTAATTTTGCGTTGAGGTCACTGATCATTTTGCCCTTCCTTTCATCCGTCAGTGTCCGCTTTCAATTGGTCAATAATCCATCAGTATTGCCAAGGCCAAAAACAAACAGGAGTTGATCCAAAACATATGACAAATATATGGAATATTTGCATGTCTTCTGTGTTTTGTATCCACTCCTGCTTTTGGCTACCTAATCATCAGAGAATCCTGATGCAAACAAAGGACCATGTCAAACTGGCCTTACGGCTTCTCTGAAGACACAATCAGTTGTGTTTGTCCTTTTCATTCCTTCTGACAGATTAAAAGAAGGGGAAAACCAAAACACAGTGGCAATGTCAGAGTGGTGGAGGGTGGAAACAGAATTAGTAAACCACAGGTGGTCGAATGAGAAAGTGGTCAGTTGGCAGCAGCATGAGTAGACCACAGAGTGACACAATGACAGATTGTGGAGGTGGCAGCAGCATGAGTAGGCTACAGAGCAGCACAATGACAGATTGTGGAGGTGGCAGCAGCATGAGTAGGCTACAGAGCAGCACAATGACAGATTGTGGAGGTGGCGGCAACATGAGTTAGCCACAGCATGATACAATGACCGATTGTGGAGGTGGCAGTAGCATGAGTAGGCCACAGAGTGGCACAATTACACAGTGTGGAGGTGGCGGCAGCAACAGCAGCATCAGGCCGGAGAGTGGCACAAGGACATCATTTTGAGGCGGCAGCTAGGTGACATAATGAGGATGTGGCGGCAGCAGCAGCATCAAGCCAGAGATTGACATCGTGACATAGCCTGGAGGTGACAGCAGCAGCGGCAGCAGCATGAGACCTGAGTGGTGAGGTGGCAGCAGCATCAGAAGGCTACATAAATGCCCAGGGAAGAGTGGGGGGGTGGGTGGCAATACCAGGCCCGGGTGAAGATGGTGGGTGGTAGAAAGAGCAGCTGGCAGCAGATGTGTGGCATCAGGCAGGTGGAAGCATCAAGAATAGTAGCTGAGGCAGGTAGCCAGAAGAATCCAGACTTATTTGTCAACGTTTGGGTGAGGCGGCATTACTGATCTAATCTGATGCATCAGGCACTGGTGTGTGGAAATCCTGGCTGATCCATGCCTGATTCATGTTGACAAAGGTGAATCTCTCCACATTTCAGGTGGACAAGCAAGTTCTCCTTGGGGTAACTATGGCCACTGCCGCACTGAACACCCATTCTGATGCCACACTACTGGCCGGGCAGGACAGCTTCTCCAGTGCAAACTCGGCAAGTTGCGGCAACAAATCAGTTTGGCTTACCCGTAGTCCAGCGGATATTCAAATTGGGGTGGCAGGGTGCAGTCCAAGTAGGCCACCACCTGCTGGTTCAGGGTCTGCTCCAGATACTGCTGCTGCTGATAAGTACCTTCCTCACTAGGCGGGTGAATAAAGTTGGTCATCAACGACTCCAGACTCAGGTTGCTGCTGATGGAGCTGGTACTGCTCCCACCCCCCTACTTCCCCACAACAGCCATGGCAGTGGTACGTGAGTGCTGAGGAACCCTCTGGTCAGAACTGCTAGAGGATGGACGATGGTGCAGATAGGCAGTGGCCAACTGACTACATAGGATGTCTCTATAGTCCTTTTATTTGTCCTCCCTCTCAGCAGGTGAAAAAAAAGGCCCCCATTTTGGACCAGTAGCGAGGGTCCAAGAGGGTGGAGAGCCAGAAGTCGTTCCTCTGCCAGATGGTGACTATTCGACTGTCACTACCCAGGTAAATCATCATGTAGCGGGTCATCTGGGCAAGTGACTCTGAGGGACTCCCTTCCTCCATCTCCACTGTATACTGCCACTGTGTGTCTGGGTCATCTGCCTCGTCTTCCTCATCTACCTCTTCCTCCTCAGGCTGCTCCTGCTCCTCCTCTCCGGTCACCTGTGTAGAAAAACCACTCATTTCACCAGACATTGCTTGTGCTCCAATGTCCTCCTCCTCCAGTTCAGCCCCTACTGGACTCATGTGCCTGTGAGATGTAGTCGCCTCTTCTCCAGTCCCCTAACCAGACAGATTTTGCAGCATCTGTTTCAGGACATGAAGCGGTGGAATGACGTTCATCCCGTAGTCCTGCCGACTGACAAATAACATGACCTCCTCAAAGGGCCTGAACAAACGGCAGGTGTCACGCATGAGCTGCCACTGGCTGACATCAAAACTACACAGGGGAGTACTCCTGTCTGCTTGGATCATCAAATCATTAATGGCTTTTTTCTGTTCATAAAGTCGGTCCAACATATGAAGGCTGGAATTTCAACGGGTGGAAACGTCGCATATCAGCCTATGTTGGGGGGAAGCCGTTCTGCCGCTGCAGCTCAAGGAGGGTGTGCTTGCTGGTGTAGGAAGGGCTGAAGTGCATGCAAAGTTTCCTGGCCATTTTTAGAATGTCTTGAAAATGAGTGGAAGACTTGAGGAACCGTTTGACAACCAGAGTAAACACGTGCGCCATGCAGGGCGCATGGGTCATCCCTCCTCGGTGCAGCACGGACACCATGTTCTTTCCATTGTCCATCACCATGGTTCCGCAGTGAAAGCCAGGAATTGATTTGGTCTTTCATGACGCGGAGCAGTTCCTCCCTTGTGTGACTTCGTTTGCCCAGGCAAATCAGGTGTAGAGCTGTGTGACACCGCCATACCCTGCATGTGTGGTATGCTGGAGGAGCAACTAAGACTTGTCGCTGTTCAGGCTGAGGTAGCGGAGGAGGAGGAGATGGACATTGGCGCAGATCAGCAGTTTGACAACGTGGAGGAGAAAGCGGCGTCTCCTGTCCAACTTCCTGGTGTGGCTGGGCAGGAAGCACATTCACCCAGTGGGCAATAAAGGACATTTACTGTCCCTGACCGTAGTTACAGCTCCAGATGTCCACGTTGCCGTGCACTTTGAAAGACAACGACAGGCTCAACAACTGGCCCACTTTCTCTTCTACATATTTGTGCAGGGCTGGTATTGCCTTTTTCGAAAAGAAATGATGCCTTGGGACTCTCCACCTCGGTTCGGCACAAGCCATCAGTTCTCTAAATGGTGCAGAGTCCACCACTTGAAAGGGGAGGGACTGCAGTACCACCAACTTGGACAGGAGCACGGTCAGTTTCTGTGCCGTAGGATGGCTGGACACATACTGCTGTCTCTTGGCAATCGCCTCGGTGAATGACTAAGCTCTGTAAAGTAATCAACACAATAGAGGATAGTGTTCTATTACAAAGGGATCTGGATAAGTTGGAGGCCTGGGCAGAGAAATGGCAGATGAGGTTTAACACAGATAAATGCAAGGTTATGCACATGGGGAGGAAAAATCCATTACATGATTACATGTTAAATGGAAAAACGTTGGGTAAAAGTGACACGGAGAAGGACTTGGGAATCCTGGTTGACAGTATACTTAATTGTAGCAGCCAGTGTCAGGCAGCAGCTGCTAAGGCAAATAGGATCATGGGGTGTGTAAAAACGGGCATAGAGGCACATGATGAGAACATTATTCTCCCATTATACAAGTCACTGGTTAGACCACATATGGAATATTGTGTACAGTTTTGGGCACCAGTGCACAGGAAAGACATTGTAGAGCTTGAGCAGGCACAAAGGCGGGCAACAAAAATAATAAAAGGACTTGGTGGACTGCAATAACCAGAAAGATTAGCAAGATTAGGGTTATTTAGTTGAGGGAAAAGACGGCTTCGGGAGGACATAATAAATATGTTTAAATACATTAAAGATCAATATAGAGATCTCTCTCAAGATTTATTTATACCCAGGACTGTATTAAGAACAAGGGGGCATCCTTTACGTCTTGAGGAATGAAAGTTTCTACTTAAACATAGAAAGGGATTTTTTACTGTTACAGCAGTGAGACTGTGTAACTCTCTGCCAGAGGAACTTGTCATGGTGAATTCAATAACAGAGTTCAAAAAGGGTTTGGATACATGTCTGGAGCGTAATAATATAACAAGTTATAGTGACTAGGATTCTGGAGAGGGGTCGATGATACAGGGATTTTTCCGATTGCCAGATTGGAGTCGGGAAGGAAGTTTTTCCCTCCAATGATAACAATTGGCTTCTACCTCATTGGGGTTTTTTGCCTTCATCTGGATCAACACTTTAGCAACACTTTAGCAAAATAGACTGAACTGGATGGACATCTTGTCTTTTTTCGGCCTTACAAACTATGTAACAACTGCTGGTATAATGAGTGGCAAGAAGCAGAAGCATCTGGACTGGTAGATGATGGGAAAAACAGACAGCTCCCTTCGGCAGAGGTGGTGAAGCCTTGACTGCCTGAAATGGGATGCGTTCCACTGGGTGCTGCTGCCGTTTCTACGGCAAGATGGATCACCACATCTGAGATATGTTTCTCCCAGGCCACTGGATGGTGACGCTGCATATGTTGACGCAGGGCCGTGGTGCCAATATTAGATTCTACATATACCCATGTTCGCCTCCTCCGGCGTCTGGGCAAAAAACTGGCACACCGCCGAGTAGGCGATTTTACTGCCAATGCTCCACACTGACTCACTGCTACCGCCGCTGCCTCGGTGAGCCCCTGTGCCACTACTTTCTGGGCCAGAAGGGACCTGCGAAGCGGGTGGTCTACTCCGTGGCCGTTTGGCTCCTGACCTCACACTACTGCCACCCTGCTGACTGGCAACACTACCGACTTGCTGGCTGCGCCGCTGCCTGATGTGCAAGCTGATGCCCTCTTCTACCGAAGATGATGAAGCCCTTGCTTCACCTGGCTCCCAAGTGCTAAATTGTCATCGATTAGTGTTTGCCCATCTCTGCTGTCCTCCTCAACGGTCTCGGTGTACAGAGCCTGAGCGCTCGGAACATAACCTCCCATGCCACCCTCCACATCACTACTTGTCCGCCTACTGCAAGAAGCAGCGGATGTCTGACCCACCTCCTTGCTGTCCAGTAGCGGTCCTCAAATAGTTTGTCCTCGCTGTATAGTGGCACAGTGTCCACATCACCTAGTAGTTCTCTGACTGAGGGAACCAAACAGGACAGAGGTGGGTTGAGGACAGGTGAGGGTTTTGTTCTGATGAACCTATCGACTCTTGGTTGGGGTTGTCAGATATCATCTGGGAGGAAGTGGAAGACCTAGTCAACTATTCAAGAACCGATGGATTGGTGGTCAACACACAGCTGCTAGATGACACCAGCAGCTCTGGCCTCGCCGATTGACTCCTGTTGCAACGTCCCCTTACTGTGCTGCAACCTGTGCCTGCTCCAGGAACATCTGTGCCACTGCCCCTCCCATGTGAAGGCCCAGCCACCTCTCTGTCTGACATACTGTTTGATCAAAAAATTACAATCAAACAAACTCTGTTTAATGCAGATGTGTCTATATGAGAAATACACACACTGTATCTCAAAGATAGTTCACCACAATAAGTACACAGAGAGCAATATCCCATAATAAAAAACGCTGGTTCAGGAACACGTGTGTATATGACACACACTGTGTATTTGAAAGGTATTCCAGCCCAGTAACTATAAAATCGGAAGTATTTGGCACAGAGTCCAATCTAGTGCTGCTGCAGAGAGATCAGTGCATAAGAGACACAGTGGCAAGTGGCAAAATTTAAAATGGCTGCCCTATTTATAGGGCTGTGACATCACAAAAGCTGGCTGGATGCTAATTGGCTGCATATCTGCATGTCATGGCATTAGGTGTCTCCTTTCTTTTCCTCCCAAAAGTTCTTTGCCCTATGTCACGCCATGTGCTAGCGGCCATTTTAGATTCATTACCACAAATCGCAAGGAAATTCGGCTTCGTTTAGATTCAAATTTTTACTGAAATTCGAAATGAATTTCACTTTGTTAGAATCGATTCGCTCATCCCTAATTTTAATGTTAATAAAAATACAGCAGGTTATAATTAAGTCTTGCTAAGAAGTGTGCTTGGAGAGTAATAATCCAAAACGTTTCTCTGTTCAGGAGTTTATGCTTCCAGTCACCTCCTCTTTGCGGTTTTAATACTTTTTCTAAACCAAAAAAAACATAGCAACACATTTGTCATGAATTTCAGCAAAGTGTTTGGATGGCCCCAATAACTTCTTAGTTTTGTTTTTAATGACCGTTAAGTGTGTAATAAACCCCACAGTTGGTATTACAGTTAATCAAATGGTCAATTTTGAACTTGTTTTTATCAGTAGAAAATGACATGTGTTGCACAGTAGGGGTGCTCGGGTGACTTCTGCAATCTGAGTGAATTTGAAGTTACAAGAGCTAGGGGGGGGTGAGTTTTCTTTTTCCTCACAGGGTCTTTTTAGGGGTGGTTATTCTCACAAAGTGACATGTCACATTTCAAAAACTGGCCTGTCCGAGAGGCCAAAACGGGCTGCGGCGGTAAGGGGATAAAGTCTAAGGGGATTGTTTTCAGTTGTTTTTTCAGCGGTTTCAGAAAACGAAAAAAAGCCCCCCCCCCCCAAAAAAAAAAACAACCAAAAAAACCCCGAAAATTTGTGAAGTGGGGACACAGGCTTACACATAAAGACGGAAGAGAATGATAGAGAACCAAGTAATGCACACTATGTATTTGTGAAAAATGTGTCAAAAAGAAATGTTGACTCTTCAAAGACCAGTAGATGGCGCTGTTACTATTTCAAGCTAATACTTATTTTTTTGTTCAGTCAACCTGAGCAATTCTAATATATTTTTATCAGAGACTCTATAAAGAGATATTACCAGGTGCACCTGCAAAAACAACTCGGGCTGCTCATGTCTCCAGCCCTTCCAGCTCTACAAACTTGTTATCAAATCAATGGACTATAAAGCTGGAAGACATGAAAACTGGTATTGCTGATTTCCTCTATTCCCAATGTCTGCTCTAATTCATCCAGATTTACTGCAATCTAAGCAAATGCTATGAGCGAATTATCCTTTAATAGGCTGCTAAAGGTCAGGACCACCCATCTCTAATATAATAATCCAAGCTCGTTTATGTCCGAGAGCTGGCAAATTACTTTGTAAAGGAGAACCTTTTCTAATCTTTTTACATTCTTCCTTAGTTACTTAACATTTACAACAATTATGTACTCAACAAAGAACCAGCAAAATCAATTAAACCACTTTCATCAAAGTATAAAATATTCTCGTCAGCTTAAAAAAAATTATCTTTATTATATGAACTATATAAAAACAATTACGACAAAAGCACCTAAAACTACTGAACAGGGTAGACCAGTAGTACACAAGACAAAACATGAAAGGGTATAAATATATTGTAGATTAATGTTTTAAGTATATATAAAAGGACTATCCACAATAACAACAATAATAATAATAATAATATATCAATAAGTACATGGTACAGACAGATATTAATCTCTACCTGACTACAATTAAGGCATATAAGATGGTTAAAAAAGTGATATATCTAAATTATGATATCAATTGTAATAAATCCAACCATTATATGCATGTATCATACAATGTTTATATATACACAAGGTGAGATCTGCACTCAATAGTATAATGAAAGATGTAAACAAATTAGACATATGTATAGCCTCACCCCATCCAAGTTGCTTGTCACAACCACTGAGTCCCATTTTATACTTTGATGAAATTGGTTTACTTACTATTTAGTCAGATGGTACCCTGTGCAGTAGTTAAAGCAAAAGTGCATTTATATAGTATGATATTTAAAATACCTTTCAACTGCATTTTATTTATTAACATTTAGACTTACCCAGGCTTCAACTTGTACTCTCACCAGTGTTAAAGGATTTAAAAGACCAAAAAGATAAAAATAATATTGCAATATACATGCATCATCGAAAGGATGCTAACTGTGCAGTAAAAAGGTGCTACATACAGTATATTAGTCTGCCCTTTTTTCCGGCCATCTAGGAGTAACAGGTGACTATCTGCCATCAATTTTCATATTAATGTGTACAAAAAACTAACAATAGTGCTATATTTATTACACAGAAAGGCAGACAACATTGATCCTATAAAGCCTGAAACATGGGACCTCAACCCATCCTCACTTTCCCCAAATGTTGTTCTTGAGCGAGGGGGACAGACTTTTGTACAAGGGGATGTAGAGCATACAAACTTAAATGTGTTTTCTTGGTACAAAGATCATATCTGTATGATGATGGGGACAGTAAAAATAAGCAATTTTGCAATTGGTTTGTATTACCTAAATCATTTAGTATAGCAGCTATTAGCTATAAGTGTCTGTGTCTAGAACTAAATCTGAAGCTACACCCCCTTTGCTGTGATTGGCTGCCTGCACTCTCTGTGCTCACTCCCCTCTGAGCTGTGTGAGCTCACAGCTAGCTGCTGGCAGACTGTGTTCTTATTATCCTCCTCTCACTCCCCTCTGAGGTGTGTAATTAAGGCAGCCTGATCTCCTCTCTGCTCCTCTCCCAATGACAGCTCTACGTAAAGGATCTGGGCAATTACTCTTTATTTGCCAGATATAACACACCCATATAACACAGCCTTATACAGTCTGTTCCCCTCCTGCCTGATAACAGAGGAGGGAGCAATTTGCATTTCTCACATGTATTTCATCAGTTCAAGCTATATGTATAACTGTTTACACCAATACAAATGTTCTGGTTACAAGGAGCTTGTGGAGATTGGGAGTGAGGTGACAGCTCTCCAGACATGAGAACTGACCATTGCAGGAGGTGACAACTGTGACATTCTCTCTCTCCTACTGCCATGTAGACCTAGCCTAAAAGAAAGAGAAAGCACAAGATTCCTGCAAAAGCCTGTAATAAGAAAACCCCTTATCTCTTTGCCCACAGCACAGATAGTGGCACTAGAGTAATGCTTATTAATGCATTTATAGCAAATCAGACCACATCTATTAGTGATGTCACGATTATAGACAAACTATGTCTATGCTGCAGTGTATTATACCAGCTGAGTTATACCAGCGATCTAATGATCGCTGAGTATAGTGCTGCAGAGTAACAAATAGGAAAAAAAAAGTATAAATATAAAAAAAAAAAAAAACACAGTAAAACACACACACCGCCCTTTACCCATTATAAATACCAGTCACCCCAAAAAAGATTCAAAATAAAAAAGCACACATATTTGGCATCGTTGCGTGCGTATCGACCTATCCTATAAATCTTTCATATTACTTTACTCATTTGCTGAACACCATAAAATAATAAAAAAAAAACAATGGCAGAATTGCAATTTTTGCCTGTCCCGTTACACATAAAATGGAACAAAGAAAGATCAAAAAGTCATATAAACACTAAAGTGGTACCAATGAAAACATCAGTTTGTCCCGCAAATAAAAAGACCATATACAACTCTGTAAATGGAAAAATAAAAAAAGCTATGACTATCAAAAGAGAGCGATATATTAATATTGTTTTATACAATAAAAGCTTGTGTAAAATAAAAACAGTTATGGCTGTCAGACTATGACAACATAAAAATGCAATTTTTTACAAACGCATGGTGTAAAAGTAGCAAAACATAAAAAACCTACCGTATATAAAATTTATATCATTGCAATTGTACCGACCCCCATAGTAAAGTTATCCTGTCATTTATACTGCACAGCGAACGCTGTAAAAATGAAACTCAAAAAACAATGGTGGAACTGGAGATGTTTTTTGAACACCTGTGTCCACAAATTGCACAATACACCCCTAGATGAGATCTATGAATAATGGATAACAATTGAAAATCTGCAAGACCAGTGAAAGTTTGAAATTTCACCTCTTCTTTGCTTTAATTTCTGTGAAATAGCTAAAGGGTTAACAAACTTTATAAGTGTTTTTTTGAATACCTTGAGGGGTGCAGTTTCTTAGATGGAGTTATTTATGGGGGTGTCATAAAATAAGGGCCCCTCAAAGCCATATCAGAACTGGACTGGTCTGGTCCTTAAAAATTAAAAAAATTAAGAGCCCCCTAATGTCCTAAAAAAAAAAATATGATATTGTTTAAAAAATGATGCCAACTTAAAGTAGACTTAAGGTAGATGTTCATTATTTACTAATTTGTTAGGTATGACTGTCTTACACGCAGAAATTTTTAAACTTTGAACATGGCAAATTTTTCCAAATTTTCACAATATTTTGTGAAAAACCCAATTGTGTTTGGCAAAAATTAAGTGCTAACTTAAAGTACAATGTGTCACACATGAGAAAATCTCAAATTCACATGAATAGGTAAAACCATTAAAAAGTTATTCCCTGTAAAGTGACATGTCAGATTTGAAAAAAGGGCCCATTCCTTAAGTCCAAAACAGGCTTAGACTTTAAGTGGTTAAAATATGTCTATACAGGGCTTTTCTGTTCATTCCTTGCTGATGCTTTTTGAGCCAAGCTTTGGCTCTTACTCACAGGAACAAAAAGCCTGGTTAATAACAAATCTGTTTTTCGTCATGTGAACCTTGCCTTGATGCAAACAACTTTCAGGAGACCTAAGCTGATATTTTATAGAGAGGCGTGAAGATGGAAAAGGCCGTAAAATAATTTCCAAAAACCTGGGTGTACATCACTCCACAAATGGAAATAGTATACAATTTAGGGGAGTGTTCCAAGTCCTGGTGGGTGACCTGTAAAGAACACAATGGCAATCCTGAAAGAGGTGAGAGAACCCACAGATAACGTAAACTTTCTCAAGGCTTGTAGAGCTTCCTGTACATCCATTATGTGTCCTCTATTAAAATAAATAAAGCACTGAACAAGAATGATGTTCTTAGAAAGATACTATGAAGGAAGCCCTTCATGCCCAAAGAACAAAGCAACAATGCAGTCCATCTACAATTCACTCGAGATCACCTGGAAGTTTCACAATGTTTCTGGGAAAATGTTATATGGAAAGATAAGACAAAATTGGAACTTTTTAGCACAAATGCACAACATGATGTTTGGAGGAAAAGAACATGGTACACTTACAAATCCCCATCCCAACTGGGTGCAGGGACGAGTGTGGATCATTGTTTAGGGCTGCTTTGCTGCCTCATGGCCTGGACACCCTGCAATTAGTCTGGGAACAATTAATTTAAAGGAGTATGAAAACATTTTACAATAGAATGTATGGACAACAGTCCATGAACTGAAGACATGTTGGATAAGGCAACAAGACATTGACCCAAAACAAACAATTAATGAACCTGACCTCAACCCTATAGAGATACTATAGGCATGAGCTGCATAGGACTGTAAATGCAAGGCATTCCAGAAACCTTGGTGAACTGAAACATATCAGCAGGAATGAGTAGTCCAAAACTCCTTCTCCACCATGTGCAAACCTTATTTGCAGCTACAGGAAACATTTGGTAAAGGCAATTGCTCCTAAAATGGCTTTATAAGTTATTAAAATTAAGAGTTCACCATTTTTCCTGCACTGGAAATGGTTTATCAAGAGAGAATCCCAGTACAGCTATTTGTGTGTCATTAATTAGGCATTGGGTTTGTCTGTAAGGCTAATGTTCACATCACATCTTTGGCATCTGTTTAACATAAAATTCCAGGAGATGTTTGTCAAACTGTTGCCTCTGACAGGTACTGGACAGTGGCATTCATCACCCATAGGGCGAGAAAAAAATCCTTCTGTTAACATATGTGCATTTTTTACTGAATGCTGTTGTATGTAATAGTGTGCTCTACTACAATGAAAATATGTGGGCCAGAAGAACACACTTTATTGGTCTATTTAATCTTAGGTACAGATTTGGCATGTACATTGGTAGGTTTTCAGGTGTACACACTAACATCCCAAACGTGATGCGAAAATAACATAAATGTGACTTTAATCAGACAACATTTTATTACAAATTTACTTTTTTCCCGCTTTATCTATAAAATATTTTGGGTGATGTCCCATCATGCCACCAGAATGCTTCTGGCTCATCGAGGCATGAACTTTAAACGTATTATAAGGTATCTGGAACCAGATGTTAGCAGAAGATCCTGATGTATGATAGGGATTTCATGAATTTACCTTTTTTTCCTCCACATCCCATGATGTTCAATTGGATTGAGATCTGGGAATCGTGGAGACCAAGTCAACATACTAACCTTTAGAATGCTGACATCCTTTTAAACAAAAAGTGTCATAGTGTATAAGGTTGAAAAAGATACAAGCCTTCCAAGTCCAGCCTCTAATACTACCAGCTACAGAGAAAGGCAGAAAACCTCTATCAGGTGGCTTCCAACTGCCCTACACAAGAGGAAACCATACTTCCCTACTGTAACTATGCCAATCACAATAAATCCTTGGATCAAAGCCAACATCTAGTGCCCATAATTTGCATTATTCAAGGAAGGCGAGACATTGCTTCATGGTCCATTTCTGATGTCCACATGCCCCATGTAAGTGCTTTTAGCAGTGGACCAGAGTCAGAATGGGTACTCTGTGGTTCTGTGTGTCACTAGTAACTTTTTAAAGAATTTGCTACGATAGGTCTAGTCTTCACTCCCCACGAACAATAATGAGCCTTGGGTAGTCATGATCCTGCTGCTGGTTCGCCTGTTGTCCTTCCATGGACCAGATTTGGCAAGTACTAACCACTACATACGAAGAACACTGCACGACCTGTTACTTTAGAGATGCTTTTACCCAGTTGTCTAGCCATTATAATTTAGCGCTTGCTAAAGTAGCCCATTCACAAGATATACTTATTGGTGTAAAACACATATATAGCAGAGAAACCTTAACAACCTTCTTACTCATGCTTCACAATAGCTAAATCTTTATAGACTCTTAATACTGAAAATATGCTTTATGGACACTAATAAAGGTTATAATGTTAGTAAATCTTTAAAATATGATGAAAAAGAATACTTTAAGCAATACTTTACTATGTTCTGCATTTAAAATCTTTATAAAAATTGGTAACTGGGAATACTTTGTATCTTCAAATTTGGAACTAGATAAATAAGGCTATTGTGAGGAAAATTGACAAAAAGACAAATCACCCCCCGCCCTCCAACTTCATAACTAAAAGTCACTCATTTTTGCAGAAATCACCCTACTCCCCCACCCTAAATTTAATTACCCCCAACTCGATGCATTGCAAAGCCCTTCCAAGGAAAAGCCCCCCCCAGGGGGGGACCCACACAGCAAAATAACCCTCATTTAAATCATTGCATTTACTCCGGCTGAAACACAGGGACCTTCAATACCGGGAAACAAAAAAATTTAGAAAACAGATGAAAGACTCAAAGGCACCATTTTCATAAAGTTTATGGGAGGCCCTTTCATAAAAAGGCCAATTTTTTAAAAATATGAAAACTTTCTACATGTCAAATCCCCACCCCACTTTCGTAGGATGGGGGTAAGGGAGAAATCCAAAGCTGCCCCATAAAAAAACCGTAGATGTTGGGGGTACCGGGCCTGGGGTTAGGCCCACCCGGCTCGATTTTCCACTGGCTCATTTTCGCCCCCAATGCCCCCCAGGGTTGGTCCATTTTGGTGTTCCACCAGAAAACTGCATGACCAAAGAGAAGAGGGCAGGCCACCCCCGAGGTGAGGGGGAAAGTGGTAGGTTTGGGTGTGCATGGGCGTCCCCACACTGAAAAAAGTTGAAATAGTTTTCCCCCAGAGTCGTTTGTTTTGGAGGGTTTTTAGCCGAGGTCCCAAACCAACAGGCTATTTTTCACCCGGGGGGCCCCAGCAAAAGCCAACCAAAGGGTTACAGACACATCTTGGGGCCTTTTGTTTTTTAACCATACTATATTTCATTTGCCCAAAAATTTATTTGTATAGTATTGTCCCTTTTAAAAATACTTTGTCTAATGTCCCCTCCAAGGCGAATTGAATCTATAAATTTTAATCTCGCTTCTGTTTTCTTGAAAAATCAACCTCACCCGCCTTATTTTTGGTCTCTAATATATCGCTACCCAAGGCGGGTTCCGGGCCTTCCCGCAGTCTGTAAAACGCCCCTTATAGCTAACAGGAATGGTGGCATATGGTGGCGGGCTTTTTACCCGCGGGGAAAAAATTTTTCCCAGCCGCGGGGTCTTTCCGTGCCGTGGGACAAGGGTTAACTTTAAACCCTATCGGGTGACCTTGTGCTATCCAGGGAAGCACAAGGTCATGATACACCCCAAGTCAGGCCGATGCCCCTCGAGTGGGCCCGGCGGGCGGGTTTTTCTGACAGCTGGGTCTACAGAGTAACTGTGAAGTACAATCAACGCACTGCGTTTTTTGGCCCGGATTTGTGCCAAAAACTGCGGTTGGTTTTCAGGTGTCGGCTGTACCAGTACATAGAACTGTGTTAGAATCCGCCTTAATATGTCGGATTATTTGAAATTTTTTTTAAACACGGCATTTTGAAATTAAAAAATGAAAACCGTGCTGTGTAACTACAGCCGGATTATCTATTAGGTCTAGGGCACGGTTTTCAGTGGGATTTTTGGGGATTTTTAAAAACGAATAGCCTAAAAATCCCCAAAAAAAGTGTGGGAGACATGGTTAAAAAATAAAATTAAACGAATCGTAATTGTGGGAGCAAGAGAGCCACAGAAAGATAACCAAGCCACGGTGACAGAACCCTAAAAATGACCATTAGAAGGAATTAAACCTTAAAATCAAAGTGGATCTTTTTATTATTCTTAAACTTATGTTTTCAATGCTCAATTCCCACATAAACCTCCAAAATAAACAGAATTTTATAGTTTTATTTATTCCCCGAAAAATCAGTTTTACTGGGGGCATCACATTTTTTTTTGTTTATAATGATACACTTCACTGGGGAAAGTTTGCGCTATCCAATAATGTTTAAAAAGGGTTAACTTTTTTTGTGAAAATTTGAAAGTTCATTATGAAATCGCCTATGTATATCTATTTTTTTTTGCACAATTTAAAATTTTCATGTTTCCTTTTGGGGATTATAAATTAAAATTTGGAGAAGTTTCTATCCCAAACAGATCAGGATTTAGCTATCCCTCAGTATGTGTCCCCCCACAACAAAATTAATCTTCTTTTTTCTTCCCCGGGTTTTTACTTTTGTCATCCAGCCTGGCACACTCTGTTTCCGCCGTGTGCAGATTACCCTAATAATCTGATAAACATGACATGTGGCAGATGTACTGATCTACGAGCCACAAAAGCAGTCGATGTGATCCTTACTAACCAGAAAAATGCGGTTTTTGGAGAGTGGTGGGGGGAGGGGGATGAATTTTAGCTCCACAAGCCTCTGACGAGGGGGGGGCATGCTATGCGCTCTCTGATCTAGGCTCATATACAGAAACTCTTTTCAAACAAAGAATTAATCCAACTTTAATGAAACCTGGAGTTTGCTGGAATACAATAATAAGAGGGGCAAAGAGAAAATCAGAAGCAGCTCTCAGAGTCAGAAGAAACAAAAGCCTTAAGACACGTGTAGGCATTATTCCTCCTCTTACAAAAGAGCCCCAAAAACCAAAAAATCACCAAAGCGGTTTAAAAGACAAAAATTTTCTAACAGTACAGGGAATTTACAATGCAAACTAGATACATTTGGGTCAGAGGCAAAACTTAAATGATCTAGGCTCTAATGCACAATCCTTAACAGGGCTCCTCAGCTATTTCTTGTTGCAAATGATAGTATATGCAAAGTGCCAACATATTCAGCAGCACTGTACAGATTGTCAGAACACTTTAATTTAAGCTCTCTACACACTATGAGGCTATTTTTTTTTAAAGGGAAACCAATTATTGTTTTAAGGATAAAAGGAAGTGAGATCGACTAGGGGAACTTTTTTTGGTTCTGTGGCCAAGTAAAGTACTCAGTAAACAGCGTCACTATTTTTTTTTAAATTTTACCCTAAAAAGTAGACTTTGGGTAGGTCCAAGGCCCCAAAATACTGGGCCCGGGGAAAATGTTGGGTTTCCGGTGGTTTTTTTGTTCCGGTTTTGGGTGGTAATTAAATTTCAACAACAAACTTGGATTCCCTTGGCCGTATTTCAGGATTTTGGTTGGTTTCCCAAAACGGATCTTTTTCTTTTTTTTTTTTACCCTTTTCCAATTAGCCTTTTTCTAATTTAATCAAAACCCCAAAAATTAAGCATTCCACTAAGGCCCCAACCCGTTACTAATTTTACCCTTATAATCAATTAAATTTGGGGGGCCCAAATTAAATTGTAAGCTCTCCCTGGGGAGGGTCCTCTCTCCTTAAATTTTCATGTGTTTCCCTTTGTGTTTTTTGTTTTTGTACTTTAAACCCACCTTTGGGTTTTTTAAAAAGCGCCCGGAAAATTTAAATTTTTAAAACCAAAAAGACATTTTACCCCCAAGTTTTAAAAAATTACTTATTCTTTTTTTCAAAAAATTTTGTTTTAAACCCGTGGTTTTTTATTAAAGTACTAACCCAACATTTTGAACTGAGCCCCAAAAAATTTTCTAAAAACCAGGCAAAAATTTGCTCTCCTTCATAAAACAGGGAAAATATCCCCTTTGTGCAATCCACTGGAAAAAAAAATAGCCTGTAATCAAAAAATTTTTTTTGATAAAAGGACCTTGACTAAGGAACAAAAACCAAAACAACTTCTCCAAAAAGAAACCCTTTGTTTCAAAACCAACACCCTCATAATTTATGGACAAATTTATGGAAATCATCGGGACTATCAGGAAGTTTGGAGCCTTGGGAACTGGGTTTTTGGGTTTCCCGGAAAATCCTTGAATTTAAAGTTTTTAAAATGGTGTCCACTCCGACTTGTTGGAAAGGGGTTATTTTAAAACCTGCTCAGATTTTGCCCCTCATAACCAGCAAGGGGTTTTTTCTGAACCTACTGTACAGCGCCCCTCTGATCAAATCTATAGGGGGATTTGTGCCGGAGCTCTCATCTACAAGAATACATTGACAAAACAGAATAAGCACCAAAAAAGGTGCAAAGATGGTGGAAGGCAGACTGTCTAATTTTTTTTTTTTATGAAAGACTTCACTTGTATAGTATGCAAGAGAAAGTGGTTTGAGGGAGAGAGAAAGTGGGGAAAATTTTTTAAATTCAAGTTCCCGGGTAAGGGTGGGAAACCCTTCTGGGAAAAAGTAACTGAAAGACAAAAAACAAGGAGGCATAAACTGTGGGAGATAAAAGCAAACTTTGGAAAAAACTATGTTACTGAAAAAGTTGTAGCTGCTTGGAACAAACGTCCAACAGATGTGGTTGATAAGCTTGTATGTATCCCAAGATACAAAATAAAAGGGGAAGAATATTAGAACAGACTAGATGGACATTGTTTTTTCTGCCATCGTTTTTTCCCCTTCCCCAATCCCCCTGATTTTGGGATAAATTTTAACAACAATTGGGCCTGTGATCTCCCGCTTTCCCTTCTGCTTATTGACTGATGTGTAGCTTTATTGGAGTGTTAGCGCAGCACAGTGTGTAATGTATAGTATAGAGTCCATTCCTTTTTTGTGTATGTTATTTTCTTAAGCTACATACTGTGCCGTATTCCAGCCTGCAATATGTCAGTGTACTGTATCGTTATACTTGATGACTGATTGAAAAAGCTATTTTTCTTAAACCCGAGACAGTTATCCATAGTTGTCTTAAATCAGACATTTAACTTATAGGGTAGCTTCCTTTCATAGGTTTCACTAGAGAGACCACTTTCTTCCTTGTCGAGGAGATCAAATTTGCATCCATTTTTTGTCATTATGTTGTATCGTTTGGTGCCTCAAACCTATGATATGAGAAAGGATCATGTTTGATCTAAAACATGTAAGCAATGTTCCGGTTTTATGGACGTGTAAATTCTTCTCTAGTGTTGTGGAATCCTTTTAACAGCTGATGGCAGGGATGTCATCTGGGTTGGAGTTGGATCCCTACTTATTTGATATTGAAGGCTTACCCTAAGAAAAGACCATACATTTTAAAAACCTTGATCAACCTTGTAAAAATCAAGGAGGTATCCCATCAAAAGAGTGGTTTATGGTAATGAAAAGCACACACTAGTAGTCCACAAAAAATGTAGAGTTAGGCTCTCAAGTATGGACTTCTACTGCAGTGAAGTGTGAATATCATGGTCTCTTCAGGTAGGTCAGCAATTGGGGTTCCAGACGTCCGTCCTACCCCCTCCAGTGAAATGCCACTATATTAAAATGTATGAAATGCCACTCTCCTCCATGGTGTGTGTGCTCGGTCACATTTAAAACTTTTTTTCCATTTAATTGCTTAGCTTTAAACATGTAGGCAAAAGGAAAATAAAGGTTACCACCAAATACATTGCTGCTCTGATTTTGCTTCCTTTCAAAGTTAGAGCAGTTCTTATCTTCTGCTTGATTACAGAAGTTTCCCTAGGTTACCGACCACCTGTCTTTAGTCTAGCAGTTGCCAGGATGAGAATATTGCTCTTTGCCTTGTCTTATTAGCAACACATGAGCTTATTTTTATCCTTTTTACTGACAAACGTTAAACCTTTAGAGCTCTGTATCCTGCTGTTAAAACAACTCCATCGCCCTCACCTCCCTCTAGCAGGATTAGCTACCAATAGCAGAGCATCAAAGTTCAGTCACTGCTGTAGAAAAGGAAGAAGTAGTCTAAGGCTATGTTCACACGGCTTATTTCGGGGCGTATTTATGGACGTATTTACGTGCGCAAATACGTCCCGAAATACGTTTAAAATTACGTGTCACAAAGTGTGGCGCATATTTCGCGTCGTAATTACTTTTCCCCATTCTTTATATGGGGATTTACATAGCAAAATACGCCTCAATAAGTGACAGGGGACTTCATTTTACGATCGTATTTACAAACGTATTTACGCCCGCAAATACGTACGAAAATACGCCTTGTGTGAATGATGAGGCGTATTCTACATTGGAATCAATGCTAATCTAATTGTTCATTATTTGAAACGTATTACAGGACGTATTTGCGGACGTAAATACGTCCCGAAATAAGCCGTGTGAACATAGCCTAAGGCTATGTCTACACTGCACAGAAAAACGTCCGTTTTTTCAGCGTTTTTTCGTTTTCTAAAAACGCTGGAAAAACGACTGTAATCATCTCCCATAGACTCTAATGTAAAATCCTCCCACTGTCTCCACTGAGCTTCTTTTTTCTACTCGTTTTTTTTACTGGTCGTATTTTGCAACATGTTCTAAAAAATGCCAGAGCAGGCCAGAAAATTTACTACAGGAGTCTATGTAAAGCGCCGGACGTCTTTTTCCGCGTTTTCGCGGCGTTTTTTGCCACGATTTTTCATTGAAAACCCTCCCAGGAGACCCAAGTTACACTTATAATGGGTGGTAACAAAGGTTAATCCTTATCAAATCTGCATACAAGTGTCTGCTGTGTCCTTTTTTGTACCTTTTGTAATAAAATGATCATGCTTTGGTCACTAACGATTTTTGCGCAATTCATATTTTTGTCGCTAAAAATACGTTTTTTTTACAGATTTTGACATCAGAATCAGTTTTTTTTTTTTCAGATTTTGATGCAAAAATCCGTTTGAAAACATATTTTGGCGCTAATAAAGTTACTATTTCGCTACGGGACGAAAGAACAATTTTGACAAAATAATTTTTTTTACGGATTTTGGCGCTAAAGTATCTCCAATTTTATTTACTGTTTTTTTTGGGCACAAAAATATTTTTTTTTCCAGATTTTGCCGCTAATAACGTTTATGTCGCTTCTGACGCCAAAAATAAGTTTTTTTTCCGGATTTTGGCGCAATAATCCGTTTTTTGGCACTAAAATAATTTTATTTACAGATTTTGACGCTAATAACGTTATCTTGCCTCTGACGCCAAAAATACGTTTTTTACGGATTTTGGCGCAAGAATCCGTTTTTTTACGTTTTTTGGCACTAAAATATTTTTTTTTTCCAGATTTTGGCACTAATAACGTTATCTTGCCTCTGATGCCAAAAATACGTTTTTTTTACGGGTTTTGGTGCAAGAATCCGTTTTTTTTAAGTTTTTTGGCACTAAAATAATTTTTTTTTACAGATTTTGCCGCTAATAACGTTATCTCGCTTCTGACGCCAAAAATACTTTTTTTTTTACGGATTTTGGCGCAAGAATCCGGTTTTTGGCACTAAAATAATTTGTTTTTACAGATTTTGGCACTAATAACGTTATCTCGCTTCTGACGCCAAAAATAAGGTTTTTTTACGGATTTTCCTTTTTTTGTTTTGCATAAATATTTTTTCGTTTTTCTTTTGGTTTTTGCACGGAAAATAAATTTTTTTTTTACAAAAATTTTGGCACTAATTTTTTTAAACCGTTACTTATCTCGCTTCTGACGCCAAAAATACGTTTTTTTTTTATGGATTTTGGTGCAAGAATCCTTTTTTTTACGTTTTTTGGCACCAACATATTTTTTTTACAGATTTTGGCGCTAATAACATTATCTCACTTCTGACGGCAAAAATACGTTTTTTTTTTACGGATTTTGGCGCAAGAATCCGTTTTTTTACGTTTTTTGGCACTATTTTTTTTACAGATTTTGGCGCTAATAACGTTATCTCGCTTCTGACGCCAAAAATACATTTTTTTACGGATTTTGGCGCAAGAATCCGTTTTTTACGTTTTTTGGCACTAAAATAATATTTTTTACAGATTTTGCTGCTAATAACGTTATCTCGCCTCTGACGCCAAAAATACGGGGGGTTTTTTACGGATTTTGGCGCAAGAATCCGGTTTTTACGTTTTTGGCGCTAAAATCCTTTTCTTTACAGATTTTGATGCTAATAAAGTTATCTTGCCGTATGCAAAGATAATGGGGTATTTTGTGGATTGTGGTGCAAGAATCTGGTGCAAAATTTAATAAAGTAGTAGCACGCAGCAGCAGCACACAAAGGACAATGTGCTCACAATGGCTACCGTGATCTAAAGGAAGTGACTACTTAACATGCTAACTCCGCCTGTAGGGTGTAGTTTACATCCAATGGCTTAATTTGTGCATACATTAAAAAGCAGAGTGAAGACGCTTCAAAAAACGCTCCAAAAAACGCACCAAAAACGGAAGTTTTTTCAGCTGCTTTTGACAGGCAGTGGACAGAAAACTCAGTTTCAGGAACGTTTTTAGTAATTAATTTTCAGGACGTTTTTTTGTCCTCTGCAGTGTAGACATAGCCTAAGGGCATGTCCCCACAGCAGAGGACAAATACCGGTCGGTTTATCCGACCGGTATTTGTCCTGTTTTAGTGCAGTCCCCACAGCCGCGGGGGGTTGGAGGTGGAAGGGGAGGGCTTTCTCTGTGATGAGCGGAGAAAAGCCCTCCCCCTTCCCATTCACATGCATATATTCTGTCCAAAAACCGGACAGAAGAATTTGCATGTTTAAAGAAAACCTGTCACATAGATTATGCCTCCCTTGCTGAGGGCAGAAAAAGCCAGTGTCAGACCTGCTGTTTCCAGTGCTGTGTCCCTTATTCTGTAAGATGCTGTAGTTTTCTTGTATTTAATGCTCAAATCTGCAGTTTTCAGCCAGAAGAGTCATTCGAAGAGTCCTTCAGAGTGTCAGTTTTTTTCAACCCGGCCATCAAGGCACCCCGCCAACCTCAACTGTCAAAACTATTACTTTGAATAGGTAGATACTTGTTAATAACTGTCTGTGGGTGGAGCTATTCTTTGATGGGTGGAGCTAACACCTTCTCATGAATAAGATTTTAGGGGTTAATGATCTAAAACTGCTGCATCTTACAGAATAAGGGTCACAGTGCTGGAAACAGCAGGTCTGACACCAGCTTGTGCTGTCCTCAGCAAGGGGGGCATAACCTATGTGACAGGTTCCCTTTAATATTCTTCGGGTGGCCGGCGGGGACTGCTGCACGGGTTTTCCATAGAAGCCCGTTGTGCTCGTTTGCGGCCGATTTTTCAGACGGTTTGCAAAACCGCAAACCTGATAAACCGGCCGCAAACCCACGCCATGGGGACATGCCCTAATACTGGCTGTGAAGAGCAGACTCTGTGAAAAGCTAGATGGGAAAATTCCTATAAGTAAATTGGGGCCTATATTTCTTTATATGTTTGCCCCTTATGGCTCAAATGATCACTGTATACCACTTTAAAACTAAATCGCCTTCCACTTTAAGACAAACACTGCAATAATATCAACACATCTCTGATTTCCTGTTTATATAATGATCAAAATCATTATTGCTCATGTTTATTACATGTACTACTGCTGTGTCTTATCTGCTAATATAGTATGAAGAGAATGCTTCATACCCTAAAACTGCAGTGTGTGAACACCATATGGCACCTGATTCTCCACAATTACAGGTCCCACAAGTTTTAATGTAATTTAAATAAAAAATGTAGTAAATAGCAGACCCTGAATTGTAATGTCATATTCCGCCGAATAGCAATATTCATCATTGATAATAATCCCCTACATCTGAATAGGGTGGTTTCTGTAGTATGTACTGTACATGGATGTTTATGAAGCTTTAGAAATCTGTGAATATCCTTTAAATGATCTTCATTGTTCAGTATCTAAATTCACATGACATAAGGTTTGAAGATTATAAAAGAACACACCCAGTGCTCTATGACCCTAGATTAACCTAAATTGGATGGATACTTTTTTTTTCTTTTTTCTTAAAGACGCACATGTTTAACAGCACAATAACGTTATATATAATTTTTCTGGCCTCAGAAGTTCCACTTGCTTTAGTTTTTACATCAAAATCATAATGCTGGCATTCTCACAGACAACCCCTCATTCATTAACAAACACATAACTGAATAGATCACTATGTCCTACTAAATCCGCACACCAAGCTACTGCTGTTAATATTCCTACAATCTGATTGACTTCAAATTGATCATTACATCTAAAGCTGTACAATACAGGAATACAAGACGAAGACCTATAACCAAAGGTTCCTTAAGCAAATCCCTCTTAAAATAAGTAAAAATATGCAAGACTTAGAAACTTGAAGTAGTTTCCAACATTTTAGAAAACCCCCATATGGACTGGACTGCGGCAAAATGGAAGGAAAAAAACCAAAAAAACCCAACGTTATTCATCCCTATAGCCAATGTCACCAAAGCTCCAGTATTTTCCTCTGGTTGCCCAACAGTGGCTTCATATATGGTGCATGTGAGCATATTCTACTAAAGTCACTACTAGGGTGCCAGTGGGAACATTGGAGCTCCGGCTGCTGTAGAGGCGAATATAGGTTTTTCTATTTTTTATTTTTTTTTTTTTAAAATTTTTTTTATTAACATCAATCCTTGACATATACAAAATTGAAGCTGCAGTTACAAATGGTATCATAAAATCTTTCCATTACAAATATTATATCAAAAATACAATATGTTCATTTAGCCAAGGACAACGTTATTTTCTTCTTTTTTGTTATTGCTAGTTTCTAGTAAAAAACAGTAAACATTACACAGCCTTTTGCATATTGAATTAGGCCTCGTTCACACGGCTTATTTGGGCACGGATTGGCGCCGTACTCCGCGCCGAATTTGTGCTTCAGTACGGCGCCAATCCATCCCTGTCATTACGGTAATCCACTGCTCTCATAGAGAACAGTGGAATCCGTCGCTCCTCCCCGGTCGGCAAATCCGCCGCGGGGGGAGAAAGTGACATGCACATTATTTACGGCGCGGACGCGCCGTAAACAATGCATTGTCTATGGGGCCGGGGCGGCGCCCCCGCCGCGCTCCGCCCCGCCCCGTCCTGCCCCTTATTCACAGCGGATTTGTGAGCTCAATACGGCTCACAAATCCGTCGAGAATAAGCCGTGTGAACACGGCCTTACAGTATCGGTACGACTCAATTACGACTGTGTAAAAACAACAATAAATCAAACCCAATTAACTTCTAAAGCTGCAGTGTGTCTCAATTCCCCTTTCTCTAATGTTATCTCAGGTGCGCGACTCCCCCTTTCCCCGCCAGTGCATGTAACAGGCGCATTTGCTCCCGCAGGCCACTATATTACCATCCCAGTATCTATAATTTTGCACCTTCTACGAGCAGATTCCAGTGAAGCCAATAGTTCTCGCTTAAGAACCACCTTCCGTTGGCCAATCTATTGGATCAGCACCCGCCAGTTGCCTACCCTGGTACTATAAGGTTGGCTCAAAACAGCGCTTTATATTACCCTTAGTATCCGTCGGCAATATGTTTATATATTCTTCCCATAACTCAAAAAACTTCCTCATCCTTTTTTCTTTCTGCAAGGCGGCCTCTACCCAGTCCATGCGCATTAGGAAATCAAGTTTACTTTTAAATAAGTCCAGAGTGGGACTCACGGGCTGAAGCCATACCTGCAAGATAGCTTTGCGTGCTGCCGCAGGTTTTTCTATTTTATCGTGGTCCCAGCTCATACAGGGATTTCTTATCTCAGAAGTTGTTTAGCCATGACATTTTTGCATTATAAATATATTTTAAGGAATTTCGAGGGTCACTTTAAGCTGAAACCATAGTTTATGGAATCTACACTTAATTCAGGACATCAGTGGAGATCTCATCCCAGACTTCCACCAATCTGACCCTGTGACATGTTTAACCATTTAGAATTGTTGCTAATTTTATAATTGTTTCACAACAATTTGACAATTCTTCGGTACAATTCTAAAAATGGAACCACACAGTCTAGTCCTAACCTGGACAGGGTACTTAACCCTTCATCCCATGAGCTCATGCGTTATCTCCCCCGGTCTTTCCTTTTCATGTTCATTGGGAGTGAATGCACACAGGAATGCAGAAAATTCTTCCCAGAACTGACACAAGCAGGCCATTACTGAAGACAAACAAAATGCACGAGCTGTACCAGGCTGTGCTGGCCCCAGAGAAATATATTCATTACCCACACAGCAATCTCGTAACAAATAGAAGAGCAATTCTTACCAGATTCACATTTGTTATTTTAATAAACAAGTTGTTTAAAAAAAACCAACAACCTGATCCATCAAAATACCGAAGACTTAATCAAGTTGCTACAATTTATTTATTTGGTTGCATTTTTAGGAGCAACCAAACAAACAAACGTTGTGTTTACATTAAATGTTCATAATGATGTTGGTAGAACAAATGCAAACTGATACTGATTTAGGTATTAATTGTCATAATAATATAATAGAATAAATAGAATCCTAGAGAACTTGATTAAAAAAAAAAAAAAAATACAGAACAAAAATCTTAATTTTTCATGTACTCAGTGTTTTGTGCCTCATTTATTGAATCCAGATATTCAGCTACTGTAGTTTCATCTTCATAATAGACTTGAACAGTAACTATTGTGTAATAAGACTTTGCGGCACAGATATCAACCTCAGATACGGATTGTTTTAGCCAAACTACTATAGTTCATCATGAATCAGTGAAAATGCTAAAATCAATTTTCTCTACAATTCTCACTTTTCTATCACTAATAGTCATTTCATCTATAGCTTCTTCAATATATAAAATACATAAGAGAAAACAGGGGCTTCAGTATATGGGAAGTTTATATTATAATGTGTTCAAAGTTGGAAGTAGTTTTGTCACTATATTAGGCCCTTTTCACATCATATTTTTGTCTTCCATCATCATTTTAGTAGCCTAAGAAGGTGTGCAAGTGTATAGCACAATGTACCCATAGATAATAACGGGGAAACCATTGCTCAGAAGGGATACTTTTGACTACGTTTGCCTCATTTACATCTGTATACTTTTTTTTCTGAAAGATGAAAAAGCATGGTCCACCCTTTTTACTTCTTTTTCAAAAACATACACATGGTGTACACGTTTTTTTTTTTAAATAGGAATAAATGGAGAATGTATCCAAATAAAGCTTTACCTTTGCATACAGTAAACAGATATTTCTTTTTGTGCACAAAATAAAGAAAAAAATTTACCCTCCTCTGTGACATCCGAGTTGCCAGTACGAGGGGTGAAATGCACCATGTCTCCCTTGCACATAGTTTATAGGATGAACCCAAAATCAATGTGGTACGGTGGCCTTCAGACACTTTCTCTGACGCGTCACATGGCATCGGACAATTACATAAATAAGCATATCTGCCATATTCTTTGACTACAGGATATCCCAGATCCTGTCCATTTGCTTTTTTATCTGTAAATATTTATTCAATACAATTCTTTATTTACAACAAAAATTTGAAAAAAAGTTTACGTTTTTCTGACAAAAATGGACAGAAACTGATGGAAATGTTTGATCGTACATTAAGACGATATCGTTTTTTTTGTGTTCATTACATGTTTACACACATTGTATTTCTAAAATGTAATATGAATGGGCCCTTAGGGATAGAGCTTGATTATGCAAATAAGGCAGTTGCAATAGAATTCTGGTGCAATTTGTGCCTAAAATATTGGTGTACATGCTTTACACACCATTTATTATGTGTTTTAGACAATTTCTAAATTTAAAAAAAAAGTTTGTGCCCAGTCTGAAAAAAGGGCAAGGTTTTGTGAAAAGGGACGTGGCTTCACATAACGCCATGCACCAAAAAATGTTGCTGCAGTTAGGGGCATAACGTAAGCCAACTTATAAAAGGTGTAAAGTTAGAGACTAGGCAGTTCATATAGGCGTCAGATTTATCAACACTACGATATGTTTGATGCACTGTCTAACTTTACACTGTCCTAAGAGTTACACAGTATTGATAAGTCTGACACTGTGCCAACATGCTATCACAACATCACGCAATAGTAACAACATTTCTCATATTAAACTACAGTTGCCCACGATAAATACACTCTTGTACTAAACACATTATTATGTACACCACACAATGCACCAATAAGGTACAGTAAGTGTGTGTATACAGTATATTCCATCACAATAACATACAGAATTGTAACAATTGTAACACAAGTCCTCACCAATGGGTATTAATGTCCCAAACAACCTCAATTATAATAAAGCTACACATAATTCATTAAAATAGACCTAATACTTCACAGCAGAGATGTGGATGGTAAACGCTGTAGACCTCATAAATTGTTTCTTCATCTTGTGTAAATTTTTTATACCACTAGCTACTTACATGACATAATTGCAATATCTTTAGTAAGTTACTACAGGTTGTTTATCCAAACATAATCAAAGGTTAAAGTCGTACAATTCACCACACTTATTTCTAATGGGAAAAACTTTAGACTATGGGTCTCAGATATACCAAGTCAACTGTACGATCATAAGCACCATCTACTATACCATGTGAATAATTTATACACACTATGAAGAGATAGATAACCGCCAGGTACCGGCATGTGGAGCTACAAATATGTCTAGGAGCTGGAGAACTACAGCTCTTACACTAGTTTCATTGTAACCTCTATCTCTTCCTTGATCAGCATGAATGCTCTTATGGATGCTGTGATCCCCACCTCCAGGCTAAATCTCATTTACCTGCAACAAGACAGAGTGCACTCCAGATGGCTGCAGCAGTTCTCCTGCTCATGGTGTGATCACAGACATTGGGGAGAGTGAGAAGCAGAAGAGAGGCAGAGATGGGCGCAGCGTGGAGCAAGCACCAGCCTCTCCCCCACATACCAGACAGTCACAAAGGATTGGATTTGTATCCAGTCACAGAGCTAGGCAACACATCTAATCCGTGCCTGGTGCACCCTACCAGCTGGCTCCTGTCATTGCTGACTCATGGCATGCCTGTCTGTTCTGTCCCACTGACAGTGCTCAGCTTTAGGAGGGTGTTAGAAGTGTCTGTATACCATGAGCTGCCAATACAGACAGTATAAGTTACTCATTACCTGACGAGGGGCAAGAATGTCCTTTTGTGATCTTGTGGTGTATTTCAGAGTTGGCATTGTTTTCCTGTATAGAATAGTGCAGTACTCTAAACAGTATACATTTTTTTTAAAACATTTTAGTGACTATGCATGGATATGTCGGGGAACACCCCTTCCTGATGTACAGTGCCTTGCGAAAGTATTCGGTCACCTTAAACTTTTCAATTTTTTGCCACATTTCAAGCTTCAAACAAAGATATGAAATGTTTATTTTTTTGTGAAGAATCAAAAACAAGTGGGACACAATTGTGAAGTGGAATGAAATTTATTGGATATTTTAAACTTTTGCAAAAAAATAAACTGAAAATTGGGGCAAGCAAAATTATTCGTCCCCTATATCAGTGAAGCAAACTCACTCAAGAAGTTAAGTGAGGATCTCTGAATGAAACATTGTTGTCCTAAATGACAGAAGATGATAAATATAATCCACCTGTGTGAAATCAAGTCTCCGTATAAATGCACCTGCTCTGCGATATATCCAATAAATTTCGTTCCACTTCACAATTGTGTCCCACTTGTTGTTGATTCTTCACAAAAAATTAAAAAATGTATATCTTTATGTTTGAAGCCTGAAATGTGGCAAAAGGTTCAAGGGGGCCGAATACTTTCGCAAAGCACTGTATACCGCCAACATACACTATCTTTGTCTTATACACACTGTAATGTTTATGTATATTTCCAAAAATTAACAGCTTGGAGATTATTCTGTGTCCATAACATGGGTATTTCAGTCTCTAACATGGGACTAGTTTGTTACTATACTGTAGTTTTTAAATGCTTTTAACATTTGTGATGTACTTTTTATACTTGGTTATCATTTTGTTAATAAAGATGCGATTTTGATGTACAGCTTTTGGTCTGTGCCCTACCTTCTATTCTTAGTAGTGGTGTATACTGAGATGCAGCATGGAAAAAGTTTGCGTGTTCGGTATTCAGGGCCGTTCCTAGGCTAAATTGCACTCAGGGCAGGGTAAAGAAATTTCTCCTCAACCCCCCTAACATAATGCACCACAGTGCATCACTATCAACTAGATCCAGAATATACAAAAATATATAACACAATGTACTACGTATGAAATTACTAAATAATAGTCACACAGTTACCAAATAACGTTGCTACACAAAACCAGAACTCCAGGCTAATAGTACTAATGTCCTACTAAGACCACATATCACCAGCATATAGTGACTGAATAATACCACCACACCATAACCACATATCAGCACCACATAGTGACTGAATAATACCACCACTTATCATCACTACAGAGTGACTGAAGATTTCCGCCACACCATGACCACATAGTGACTGAATACCACAACACCATGACCACATATCATCACCACATACTGACTGAATAATACACCATACCATTATTGAATATAAAATATTATACTACAGCCAATAGTACTGGCATGCAGTGACCATACAGAGATAGATACCAGTTGTACACAGGCTCTGCAGACATATAATACAGTACAGATACAATACAGTTACATCCAGTGACTCACACACTTATCTATTATTACTACAAGAGGGCATGTATTTATTACTACTACAGGGGCATGTATTTATCTATTATTACAAGAGGGCATATATTTATTATTACTACAGGGGTATGTATGTATCTATTATTACTACAAGAGGGCATGTATTTATTATTACTACAGGGGGCATATGTTTAACTATCATGACTACAGGGACATATATTTATCTATCATTACCACAGGGGACATATATTTATCTATCATGACTATAGGGGCATATACAGTGGGGAAAAAAGTATTTAGTCAGCCACCAATTGTGCAAGTTCTACCGCTTGAAAAGATGAGAGAGGCCTGTAATTGCCATCATAGGTAGACCTCAACTATGAGAGACAAAATGAGAAAACAAATCAAGAAAATCACATTGTCTGATTTTTAAAGAATTTATTTGCAAATTATGGTGGGAAATAAGTATTTGGTCACCTACAAACAAGCAAGATTTCTGACTCTCACAGACCTGTAACGTCTTTTTTAAGAGGCTCCTCCGTCCTCCACTCATTACCTGTAGTAATGGCAGCTGTTTGAACTTGTTATCAGTATAAAAGACACCTGTCCACAACCTCAAACAATCACACTCCAAACTCCACTATGGTGATGACCAAAGAGCTGTCGAAGGACACCAGAAACAAAATTGTAGCCCTGCATCAGACTGGAAAGACTGAATCTGCAATAGGCAAGCAGCTTGGTGTGAAGAAATCAATTGTGGAAGCAATAGAAAATGGAAGACCTACAAGACCACTGATAATCTCCCTCAATCTGGGGCTCCACCCAAGATCTCAACCCGTGGGGTCAAAATGATCACAAGAACGGTGAGAAAAAATCCCAGAACCACATGGGGGGACCTAGTGAATGACCTGAAGAGAGCTGGGACCAAGGTAACAAAGGCTACCATCAGTAACACACTACTCAGGGACTCAGATCCTGCAGTGCCAGACGTGTCCCCCTGCTTAAGCCAGTACATGTCCGGGCCTGTCTGAAGTTTACTAGAGAGCATTTGGATGATCCAGAAGAGTATTGGGTGAATGTCATATGGTAAGATGAAACCAGAGTAGAACTGTTTGGTAGAAACACAACTCGTTGTGTTTGGAGGAGAGAGAAGGCTGAGTTGCATCCAAAGAACACCATACCTACTGTGAAGCATGGGGGTGGCAACATCATGGTTTTGGGCTGTTTCTCTTCAAAGGGATCAAGACGACTGATATGTGTAAATGAAACAATGAATGGGGCCATGTAGCGTGAGATTTTGAGTGCAAACCTATTTTCCATCAGCAAGGGCATTGAAGATGAAACATGGTTGGGTATTTCAGCATGACAATGATCCCAAGCACACTGCCAGGGCAATGAAGGAGTGGCTTCGTAAGAAGCATTTCAAGGTCCTGGAGTGGCCTATAATACTGACCCACAGAGCTGACAATCAGTCTGCAGTTATAAAATACTGGTTACCTCATACTATACCCCTAAATAACAGAATACAGTTTATTGTGGGGTTTTTCTTTTGTGTGGGATTCTAAACATTCAATCCCCTCCATAACCCCAACCATAATAAACCTACCCCCGATAACCCTGCCCCCACTGTGCTGTGGAAAAATGGTCTTGCATAAAACCGGTCCCTGGTGGAAAAAAGATTGGGGACCACTGGCCTAAGGCATGTGCCTGCAGAACCCTGCAAGCAAGCCAAACAGGATGCAAATGCACACTCTGTGTAACAAAATAAGGCAAGCGGAGAAGAGAAGTTAGCTGCCTAACACACCTGCAGAGCAGAGGCTTGTTGGCACAGTGGGCAAGGAGCCACCACAAAGAACAGTGGAAAAAAACACCCAAGTGAAGAAATGGGAAATCCCCTTTTGGTCCAGAGTGTAAAGGATGCTGTCCGGGACAAAGACAAAACCATCCTGGAGAAACCACAATGTGTAATGTAGAGAGCTGTTCCCAGCTCCTTCCATCAAGGAGGAAGGAGACTAAAGAGGACAATGAGACTGCCCAGTATAGACATAAGAACGACAAACTGGTGGCCCCCAGACCAGATGCAACCAGAAGTTGTCAGGCGACAACAAAAGGAGCTGAGAAAAACCAATGATTAAACAACTCCAGGCAGGCTCGGACTGGGCCGCCGGGGGACCGGGGAATCCCCCGGTGGCCCCACCCCCCCGAGCCGCTGTGGGCCCCGGAGGCAGTGCCGTCGCTCCCCGAGGCCCGTCCGCGTATCCGGTCTCTGAACGCCCAGGACCTGCGTCCCGAGCACCCAGAGACCAGCCCGGGAGTTGGGGACTAATGTCCCTGACTCCCGGGGTTGTGCGGCGTCAGCGGAGCACAGCGCACTAGCGCTGCGCCCCGTTTGATCTCCCTGGCAGGCTGAACGCACTAGGCCTTCAGCCTGCCGGGCGCCGGCCCCTACTGCTGACGTAGGCGGCGCGGTGACGTCACTTCACCGCGCCGCCTATGCAGGACCGCAGTAGGAGCCGGCGGCAGCTCAGAGCGGCCGGGAGCCGGAGCCAGGTAAGTGGCTGTTTGTTGTTTTTGTTTTTTTTTAACTCTACCTACAGGGGCCCTGACCATCGAAACAGGGGCCCTGACCATCTAAAGGGGGCCCTGACTACTAAAGGGGGCCCTGACTACAAAGGGGCCCTGGCTACAAAGGGGACCCTGACCATCTAAAGAGGGGCCCTGACCATCTAAAGAGGGGCCCTGACTACAAAGGGGGCCCTGACTACAAAGGGTGCCCTGACTACAAAGGGGGCCCTGACCATCTAAAGGGGGGCCCTGACCATCTAAAGAGGGGCCCTGACCATCTAAAGGGGGCCCTGACTACAAAGGGGGCCCTGACTACAAAGGGGGCCCTGACCATCTAAAGAGGGGCCCTGACCATCGACAGCGGGGCCCTGACCATCAACAGGGGGCCCTGACTACAAAGGGGGGCCTGACCATCTAAAGTGGGGCCCTGACCATCTAAAGGGGCCCTGACTACAAAGGGGGCCCTGACCATCTAAAGAGGGGCCCTGACCATCTAAAGGGGGCCCTGACTACAAAGGGGGGCCCTGACCATCTAAAGAGGGGGCCCTGACCATCTAAAGGGGGCCCTGACCATCTAAAGGGGGGCCCTGACTACAAAGGGAGCCTTGACTACAAAGGGGGCCCTGACCATCTAAAGAGGGGCCCTGACCATCTAAAGGGGGCCCTGACCATCTAAAGGGGGGCCCTGACCATCTAAAGGGGGCCCTGACCATCTAAAGGGGGGCCCTGACCATCTAAAGGGGGCCCTGACTACAAAGGGGGCCCTGACTACAAATGGGGCCCTGACTATGTAAAGAGGGGCCCTGGCTACAAAGGGGGCCCTGACTACAAAGGGGCCCTGACTACAAAGGGGCCCTGACTATCTAAAGAGGGGCCCTGGCTACAAAGGGGGGCCCTGGCTACAAAGGGGGGCCCTGGCTACAAAGGGGGGCCCTGGCTACAAAGGGGGGCCCTGGCTACAAAGGGGGCCCTATCTAAAGAGGGGCCCTGGCTACAAAGGGGGCTCTGACTACAAAAGAGGCCCTGACTATCTAAAGAGGCCCGGACTATAGAAAGGGGGGCCCTTGCAACAAAGGGTGCCCTGACTATCTAAAGGGGACCCTTGCTACAAAGGGGGCCCTGACTAAAGGGGGGCCCTGGCTACAAACGGGGACCCTGGCTACAAAGTGGGGCCATGACTATCTAAAGGGGGGCCCTGACTACAAAGGGGGGCCCTGACTATCTAAAGGGGGGCCTGGCTACAAAGGGGGCCCTGGCTACAAAGGGGGACCCTGACTATCTAAAGGGGGGCCCTGGCTACAAAGGGGGGCCCTGGCTACAAAGGGGGGCCCTGGCTTACAAAGGGGGCCCTGGCTAACTAAAGGGGACCCTGGCTGCCTAAAGGGGACCCTGACTGCCTAAAGGGGGCCCTGGCTGCCTAAATACTAAAGGGGGCCCTGACTACCTCCACAGTAGCTAAAGGGGGGGCCCTGACATCCTGCACACTAGCTAAAGGAGGCCCCTAACTACCTGTATACTACCTAAAGGGGCCCTGACTGCATACTATCAAAAAAATAACCCCTAATTGCCTGTATACTATCTAAAAGAGACCCTTAACTGCCTGTATAGTGCCTAAAGGAGGCCTTAACTGCCTGTATAGTACCTAAAGGAGGCCCCTAACTGTCTGTATAGTACCTAAAGGAGGCCTAATTGCCTGTATAGTACCTAAAGGAGCCCCCTAACTGCCTGTATAGTACCTAAAGGAGGCCTTAACTGCCTGTATAGTACCTAAAGGAGGCCCTAATTGCCTGTATAGTACCTAAAGGGGGCCTTAACTGCCTGTATACTACCTAAAGGAGCCCCCTAACTGCCTGTATAGTACCTAAAGGAGGCCCCTAACTGCCTGTATAGTACCTAAAGGAGGCCCCTAACTGCCTGTATACTACCTAAAGGAGGCCCCTATCTGCCTGTATACTACCTAAAGGGGGTCCCTAACTGCTTGCAGCCTATTTAAAGGGGACCCTAACTACTTACAGCTTACCTAACTGGGGGAAACCACCTATCTACAGCCTAACTAATTGGGACTCACCAACACCTACCTACAGCCTACCTAACTGGGGTCCACCAACCTAACTGTAGCCTATCTACTTTCCTAACTGGGGCCTGCTTATCTACCTGGGGGCTATTTACCTACCCACCTGTGGCTAGGTACCCACCAACCTACCTGGGGCTGGCCTACCAACTTATCCAGCGGGGGTCTAGCTACCTAAATAGGGCCTATCTAGTAACCTTGGGCCTTGCCTATTTGCCTACCTACCTAAGGTCTTGCCTACCTACCTGGTAATATAATTGAGAGGGCAGCAGCCCATAGTTGTAGTATTATCTCCAGGGGGTTAGTCCTCTCCCCACCTTCCAGCCCCTTAGGATACTAGGCCTCTAAGTTATGGCTTGTACCCGCTCTCCCACCCCTGGGTAGTTTGTACAGAGGTGGGAATAGGTAAAGAGATGCTGGAAAATTGAGGATTCTAAGATATTTGTGTGTAATTTCTGCAGGGATGAGTGGTGGCCGGGACAAGTCATCATGGCGGTGTGGAACGGATGCAGAAGAAAAGGGAATAAGAACAACTCATGAGAGAAGAGAACGACTCATCAGATAAGACGTCTCCGGTGAGTCCCTGATTTCAGGGGTTATTTTTTATATTGTAATGTGATGGTGACCTGAGCTGGTGTCAGACCACTATGTGATACACTACGTGGAAATCCCTAAAGAAGCATTTATGCTATCTATCATACATGAAAAAACTTTGAGACTCTCGGTTCACATATTTTGATCAAAAGATGTTTAAGCTGCCCACGACTTTCAACGTGATCTCAAAATCGGGCAGTCCTATCCTATGCTATCTTTACCTCTCAATCGAGCCAATCTGGCCTCTCATTGGGTCAACCGACCTCCATTATTCAGAGAGAAAAAATTAAAAAAAACACCAACCTGCAAGCTGCCTTCTTATGACAGCCTGTGAGAGGGCGGAACAGAAACCCAAAATGAAGACCCCTTCCTTCCCATATAGGTTAAAATCAATGTACACCAAGTATAATGTATGCTTCTGCATACATTTTAACCTATATGGGAAGGAAGGGGTGCTTCCATTTTGGGTTTCTGTCCCCGCCCACTCTCACAGGCTGTCATAAGAAGGGCAGCTTGCAGGTTGGGTGTTTTTTATTTTTTCTCTCTCAAAATGGAGGTTGGTTGACCCAGTGGAGAGGCCAGATTGGCTCGATTGAGAGGTAAAGATAGCAATAGGACTGCCGATTTTGAGATCACGTTGAAAGTCGTGGGCAGCTTAAACATCTTTTGATCAAAATATGTGAACCGAGAGACCACTATGAGGTCTCCATATAGCAGTGTTTAAGGTTATATCGGCGTGGGTATAGTGGCAGCGTACATGTGTTCCTGATTGTAAGAGTGAGGGAACAAACTACCTGGTGATAGAGTACACTTTATTTTGCTGGTGTTTTTTTAGAAGGTGCTGAGGTGCGTGACCAAGGGAAACGTGGAGGGGATATCGTATGTGGGTGGAGGAGGGATATCGTATGTGGGTGGAGGAGGGATATCGTATGCGTGTGGAGGAGGGGATATTGTATTGTGGGTGGAGAGGGATATTTTAGTCGGGTTGGAGGAGGGATATTGTATGCGGTGGGGGAGGGATATTGTATGGGGTGGAGGAGGGATATTTATGCGGGGAGGGGGATATTGTATGTGGGTGGAGGGAGATATTGGTATGTGGGGTGAGGAGGGATATTGTATGTGGGTGGAGGAGGGATATTGTATGTGGGTGGAGGGGGATATTGTATGTGGGTGGAGGTACATATTGTATGTGGGTGGAGGAGGGATATTGTATGTGGGTGGAGGGGGATATTGTATGTGGGTGGAGGGGGATATTGTATGTGGGTGGAGGGGGGATATTGTATGTGGGTGGAGGGGGATATTGTATGTGGGTGGAAGGAGGATATTGTATGTGGCCCGAGGAGGATATTGTATGTGTGGAGGGGGATATTGTATTGGGTGGAGGGGATATTGTATGTGGGTGGAGGGGGATATTGTATGTGGGTGGAGGAGGGATATTGTATGTGGCTGGAGGAGGATATTGTATGTGGGTGGAGGGGGATATTGTATGTGGGTGGAGGGGGATATTGTATGTGGGTGGAGGGGGATATGGATGGAGCTACTTAGCCCTGTGTCTATATGTTAGACAGACAGATATGTGACTCACTTGCTATTGTACTACACAATACAGTTCTGTTTTGCACACTGTATTATGTGGTAAAATGGGCGCATTTATGTCCGAGAGGCCAGTATTATTTTCATGTACAGTAGGGTGGGCCCCCGAAGATCAACTCCCCTGTGGGCCCCAGACCCCCCAGTCCGACACTGACTCCAGGCAGACTAGGCAGTCTTTGGAAAACAGAAAATCAGACATTGGCCCGCAGAACAGAACAATGGTAAAGACAAGCAAGCAAGGTCTATGCCTTGATCCAAATTAAAAAGGGTAATGTGGTGGGGACGAGGCAGGAACAAGAAAGAAAGGAATACTCAGTGCATGCCTGGCATGAGGCAAAGTGTGAAGTACTGCTATGAAAACTTACATTGAGCAAAAAATGCTGACCATCAAACCCCCACGAAGAGGGCAGTCGTGGTAAGAGCTGAGGCCTAGTTCTTAGCCCAAAGAACGATTGTGGCTAACTCTGGTAAAAGTAAAGAGGTACATATGCATACTTACCAATCCTCCTGGGGACCATCTCCTGCCCCCCAGATGGGTGGCTTAATCCAAGTGTATGCGGATTCGTTTTAGTGTTTAACTCCACACTAGTGGCGCTGTGCTTGGAGTGAGCTGCAACAGGCTACGTTCTATTTTTCTTGGCATGTCCAATATTTGATCAACTTCTCTATATTCAGCAAACACACTGACGGTGGAAGTGCGGTCTGGGAAAGCTGTAGCCGGCAATCGTCATGGTATGTGGCAACTGACGATCGCATACTACCTGTGTTTTATGTTTGGCGGAACAGAGAGTTGTGCCAGCCTGAAGCCCAACTTTAGAAGGTTAGAGCACAACCTCTTTTCAGTCTATTTATTAGTTATGTTATAATTGTGCTGTACTACGGGAGCGCATGTTCTTTGTTTCTTACTATTAATTAGGTAGGCAGATAGGACCTTTCCCCATTAATTAGGTAGATAGACAGGGCCTTCCCCTATTAATTAGGTAGGTAGACAGGGCCTTCCCCCATTAATTAGGCAGGTAAACAGGGCCTTCCCCCATTAATTAGGTAGGTATACAGGGCCTTCCCCATTAATTAGGTAGGTAGACAGGGCCTTCCCCCATTAATTAGATAGGTAGAAAGGACTGCCCCTAGTAATTCCCCAGGTAGAGTTGCTCCCTAGTAATTAGGCAGGTTGGCGCTGTCCCCATTAACTAGCCTGGTAGAGGTGCCCCCATTAATTAGCCAGGTGCCCCATTAATTGGCCGGGTAGAGGTGCCCCCATTAATTAGCCAGGAGCCCCATTAATTGGCCTTGTAGAGGTGCCTCCAATAATTAGCCAGGTTCCCCATTAATTAGCCAGGTAGGTCTGTCCATTAGCCAGGTACCCAGGTGCCCCTATTAATTAGCCAGGTAGCCAGTTGCCCCCAATCATTAGTTAGCGAGAAGCCCAGTTTAAAAAAACAAAAACAAACCTCACCTGCTTGCCTTCCTTTTCTCCTGGTCCGGAGTGGGCCTGCTTCCAGCCTAGTACGGGTTGCAGAGCAGGCGGCACGATGATGTCATCACATGGCGTTGCCTGCTCCGCGGCCTCCAGGGGGCCGAATGGCCAGGATCAGAAGACCCAGCCATGCAGCCGTGTGGCGAGGGAGGCCTGCGGCCCCCTTGACTCATGGGTCCGGTCACGTGTGCGAACGCTGCGGCCCCTATAGCTGTACCACAGACCGGCACCGGCACTTGCTGCGGCCCCTCGGTCAAGGTTTACTGACCGTCCGGGCCTGGGGAGGGGTGTGTGTGTATTTCAGTGTGCGGGGGAGGGGAGTGTGTGTGTATTTCAGTGTGCATGCGAGGGGTGTGTGAGTTTGTGTGTGTCTGTTTGGGAGGGGTGTTTGTGTTTGAATGTGCAAGAGGGTATGAGTTGTCCACTTATCTTCTGCCCCTTGCCCCTGTCTCCTGCCCCCTGTGGCTGTCTCTGGCATTATCAATGGGCAGGAGACAGGCCACAAAGGGTAGAAGTTGCCCTCTGCTCCCTGTCTCCTGCCCCCTGCGGTCTGTCTCTGGCGGTCTCAGGGGGCAGGAGACAGGCCACAAGGGGTAGTAGTTGCCATCTGCTTCCTGTCTCCTGCCCCCTGCGGTCTGTCTGTGGCGGCTGCAGGAGGCTGGATACAGGCCTCAGGGGACAGACTCTGGCGATTATAGCCTACTCAGCACCCAGGAAAGGGTTCATTTTGTGTGTGGTTTTTTTTACATATAATTCCAGTGATAGTAGTGGAGGTGTCTGACAGATGCCTCTTCATTACTATCGCTCTGGCTTGGTGTCAGCTAGTGGTGTTTCTTGTTGCCCACACTATCCCTGTGTTACTATTACCACAGTATCCAACGCTCCAGGGGTACTAGGAAGAGCCAGTAACAGTCAGAAGCGGACCCTCTAATGTAAGGGTCCGCTTCTGGAGCAGCTGCAGGCTGGTATTTTTAGAATGGGAAGGGACCAGTATCGATGGTATCGATCATTCTGATAGTATTAGGCTGCAGCTGTCGGTTTTACCTTGGCTGGTTATGGAAAATGGGGGGGACCCCCACATTCTTTTTCTGAAAATGTATTTATTTAATGAGAATCTAAACCTGGGCTTCCACTGTAATGATTACAGGAGTTGCCCACTTCAGGATTCTCAATAAATAAATGATTTTTGAAACAAATAGTGGGATCCTCTCCATTTTCCATAACCAGCCAAGGTAAAACCGACAGTTGCAGCCTTAATGGGAAGGTCCATTAACACTGGTCCATTCTCACCCTAAAAATACCAGCCCGCAGCCACTCCAGTAGCAGACCATCACATTAGAAGGTCCGCTTCTGAGGGTTACCGGCTCTTCCCAGTACACCTGCTAGTTCCTACCATTCCCTGAAGTTGCAGTCTGGATTGACGCCTAGTGAGGAAACATATTTAGTGTAGGGACTCACCTGCTCTGGGATCCCCTTGACGCTATTGGGAGGTGAGCTTAATACAATCTTTGATCAAATACTGTAAACTAAAAGTCCCCAGGTTTTTCATATTTTTACTTAAAGTGATGCATTTCCCCCAATATTCCTATATACCTTGAGGTTTTACTTAGTCTTTAGTGTGCCACTGATATTTGTGTCAGATGTACACCTGGTGAGTTAGGTACTGGGGTAATAGTGACAAGAGGTTAGTGTCAGCCTTGAGCAACAAGAAACACCGCTGGCTGACACCAAGCCCGAGCAATAGTATTGAAGAGGCATCTGTCAGATGCCTCAATTACTAAAACTGGAATTAAATTTAAAAAAAAAACACACACAAAATGCAATTTTTTTTTAAATTTAAATAAACACTCCCCGACATCAGCCCTCTTTAACCATTTTATTAAAGAAATCAATCCAACGTTGGTCTGACATAATCCAATCAGTCCAACGTATTCCAAAGGGGAAACCTGTATGAATATAGGAACATTAAAAAAAATCATGACATTACTAAATCTCCTGCACGCCCTGAAGATCATGCCTGTGGCTGATTTTCTGGGGATGCAGGGTACGGAGTTCAATATGCACAATAGGATTCTGGGGCTACAGAGCACAGCCGCAGGACAATCTCCAGGGGGGGTGATCCTATGCCTAAGGAGATTTTAAGCAGTGCTCTGTACTCTCTTTCACCATTCCCCACCACTGTGTTATGCATCCTAGTGCCAACACAAAATACAACCCCCCATCAACCCATAACCTCTCCACTTATTACCCCATAGTCCTCTCACCTCCACCAATCACTCCACCTTACACCCTATAACCTCTCCACCTAATACCCCATAGTCCTCTCACCTCCACCTATCACTCCACTTATCACCCCATAACCTCTCCACTTATTACCCCATAGTCCTCTCACCTCCACCAATCACTCCACCTTACACCCCATGTGGAGTTTGTACAGAGTTGGCCACAGGAATTGCTGAAAAAAATAGAATTCTAATATGTTTGTTTGGTAAATTCTGCAGGGATGAGTCGTGACAGAGAGAAATCATTATGGAGGTCTGGACAGGATGGTAAAGAAAAAGAAAAGGAAAATTCCAGTCATAGAAGATGTCTCCGGTGAGTTCCTAAATGTAACTATACTGTAGTCACTTAACCATCTGCAGAGCCTGTGTACACTGGTAGCTACAACTATATAATCACTGTATGCGGGAAATTTTGGGAGTAGTGTAATGGTCTAGTTACAGTTTAGTGGTATCTTCCAGCTCTTCTGGATGCCGAATAGACTATTCCATCATCCAGGAAAGCTGGGTGACACCAAAACCCTAATTCAGCTGTCTTCCAGAGTCATTACACAGTTAGGTGGAGTGGGTGCGGCTTTTTTCAAAGGGGGCATGGCTCAACAAGAGGGTGTGGTGCACCTTCAAATCTCCCTGATGCCCATTTTAAAAGTTGGCAAGTAGGTACATATATGCAGATAATAGCCTTCCCCTACACACAGTCTAAGGCTAGATCTACACAGCACAGATTTTCCGTCTGATTTTTGGCAGATTCAAAACACCGAATCTTCTGAAAATCAGATAGTACACTGTGCTGAATAGACAACAATAAAAAATCCACGCTGTAGTCTAGTCTACACAGCACAGAGTTTTACAGTTCATTTTAAAATCCGGCGTAATATTTAACATGTTGCATATTCTGCTGGATTGGTGTCGGAATCCCATACATTCAACTGTACGGACAGACGGCAAATCTGAAAACTGTCCACGGCTCTTGCGCAAAACAGCAATGGGGCCTGGAGAGGTCTGCTAGGGTCGGTACCCGGAGAGGCCTGCCAGGTTCTGGGGCCTGGAGAGGCCTGCCAGGTTCCGGGGCCTGGAGAGGCCTGCCAGGTTCCGGGGCCTGGAGAGGCCTGCCAAATTCTATAGCCCCCTAAAGCTTGCCTACCTATATAGCCCCCGAAGCCTGCCTGTCTACTTATATGGGGCCCCTTTAGCTACCTAAACCCTACCTATATAGCCCCTATAGCCCACCTAATCCCTGTCTACCTGTATAGCTCCCTATAGCTACCTTAACTCTGCCTGCCTATATGGGGACCCTTATTGCCTACCTAAACCTTTCCTATCTGGGGCCCCATATAGCCTATCTAAACCCTGCCTGCCTAAATGGACCCCATATAGCCAGGGGGTCAGGGAGTGAGGTGCTGGAACAGAGAGGATTGTAAGATATTTGTGTCTAAATCTGCAGGGACAAGTGGTCGGGTGATGTCATGATGGCGGACTGGACCGGATGCAGAACAAAGGGGAAAGTCAACGACTCGTCAGAGAAACGTCACCTGTGAGTAACAAGATGTAACTACACTTTAATCACTTATGTCTGCAGAGCCTGTGTACACTGGTGTCTACCACTATATGGTCACTGTATGGAGGTAATATACAGTCTACAGAGCCTGTGTACACTGGTGTCCAGGGCCACCATTAGGGGGGGGGGGGGGTAGAACCCCTACTGCCGTATGGGGCCCGGCCAGAATGTGAAGCAAGGGGGGGACCACTGTCGCAGGCAGGCCCCGCCCCCTTGTTCCACAGAAAGGCCGTGTTCACACGGCTTATTCAAGACGGAATTGCGAGCCGGATTGCGCTCGCAATTCCGGCTTGAATAAGGGGCGGGTGCGGGGGCGCTGCCCGCCGGCCCCATAGACTTCCATTATCCACGGCGCGTAGTGCGCCTGGATAATGTGCATGTCAGAGCGACGGAATCCACTGTTCTCTATGAGAACGGTGGATTACCGTAATTACTGCGACGGATTGGAGCCGTACTGCAGCGCAAATCCGGCACGCAGTACGGCGCCAATCCGCGCCAAAATAAGCCAAGTGAACGGCCCCTAATGGTACAGAGATTAGACCGTAGGTCTGCTCTCTGTACCATGTGAAGCAATCTGCTGTCGCGAGGGGGCCCACACTAAGTTAAGTTGAACAGTATTGCTTTACATTACAAAGATTGAGTCTCCTTACTTCAGTAAAAGTCGGCCCCTCCTCCTCCCTCTGGCTGCCTGGTGATGTCATCTAATGAAATCAGTGAGTCCTGCCCTGTGGGCGGGGCGTCACTGATCTGCAGGCAGCCAGAGGGAGGAGGAGGGGGGCGACTGCTCTGTCCATGCAGCAGCTTTTACTGAAGTAAGGAGACTCGATCTTTGTAATGTAAAGCAATGGTGTTAATCTTTACTTACAGAGCGGGCCCCTATTTTTATGGCAGGGCACTTCCAAATCCTGTGGGGCCACAGGGATTTGGGGGCCCCAGCGAAGGCCCCAGGGATTTGGGGGTCCCAGCGAAGGCCCCAGGGATTTGGGGGTCCCAGCGAAGGCCCCAGGGAGTTGGGGGCCCCAGCGAAGGCCGCAGGGTTGGGGGTCCCAGCGAAGGCCCCAGGGAGTTGGGGGCCCCAGCGAAGGCCCCAGGGAGTTGGGGGCCCCAGCGAAGGCCCCAGGGAGTTGGGGGCCCCAGCGAAGGCCCCAGAGATTTAGGGGGCCCCAGCGAAGGCCCCAGGGATTTAGGGGCTCCAGCGAAGGCCCCAGGGATTTAGGGGGTCCCAGCGAAGGCCCCAGGGATTTGGGGGGCCCCAGGGATTTGGGGGTCCCACTGAAGGCCCCTGGGATTTGGGGGCCCCAGTGAAGGCCCCTGGGATTTGGGGGCCCCAGTGAAGGCCCCAGAGATTTGGGGACCCCAGTGAAGGCCCCAGGGATTTAGGTGGTCCTACTGAAGGCCCCTAGGATTTGGGGTCCCGCTGAAGGCCCCTGGGATTTGGGGGTCCCGCTGAAGGCCCCTGGGATTTGGGGGTCCCGCTGAAGGCCCCAGAGATTTGGGGGTCCCGCTGAAGGCCCCAGAGATTTGGGGGTCCCAGTGAAGGCCCCAGAGATTTGGGGGTCCCAGTGAAGGCCCCTAGGATTTGGGGGTCCCACTGAAGGCCCCTGGGATTTGGGGGCCCCACTGAAGGCCCCAGAGATTTGGGGGCCCCACTGAAGGCCCCAGAGATTTAGGTGGTCCCACTGAAGGCCCCTGGGATTTGGGGGTCCCACTGAAGGCCCCTAGGATTTGGGGGTCACACTGAAGGCCCCTGGGATTTGGGGGCCCCACTGAAGGCCCCAGAGATTTGGGGGCCCCACTGAAGGCCCCAGAGATTTAGGTGGTCCCACTGAAGGCCCCTGGGATTTGGGGGCCCCACTGAAGGCCCCAGGGATTTGGGAGTCCCACTGAAGGCCCTTGGGATTTGGGGGCCCCACTCACGCCCCTAAGATTTGTGGGGCCCTGCAAATCCCAGGGGCCTTAAGTGGGGCCCCCCAAATCCCAGGGGCTTTGAGCGGGCCATTCAAGGTCCCTGGGATTTGTGGGACCCCTCACTGGACCTGTGGGTCCCACACGGCTGAGGGAGAGGAGGCCCTTGAATGAGCCCCAAACAGCAGGGGGAGGTAGGGAAACTTGAGTGGGGCCCCACTCAAGTTACCTCCATGTGGGGCCCCACTCAAGTTCTCTCTCTACCAACAGGGGGCCTATTACCTGGCTACCTACCTATGAGGGACCCTATAAAACGACCAGTGAACCAAAGGGGTAATTATTACAATTTGGGGCACTATGGATGGAGTTTGTACATAGGGGGTGGGTAACAGTAGGATTATGATAAAATGAGGAGTCTCAGGTGTTTGTGTTGTGAATTCTGCAGAGAGAAGTCCTCATGATGGCCTGGACCGGATGGAGAAGAAAAGAGAACGTCAATGACTTGTCAGATGTCACCTGTGAGTCACTAAAAGTAACTGCACTGTATTAACTTATATCTGCCACATGTAGGAAAACTGTCTAGATGTAGGACTTTCTTTGTTGCCCATAGCAAACATTAAGATATCCTCTTTTATTTTATATACTGATCTGAAAAAATAAAGCTGGGAACGCTGATTGGTTACTATGGGCAACAAAGTGAGATTTAGACCTAGACAGTTTTCATGCATTTCCCCCTATATGGTCACAGTATGGTGGTAATATTGGTGTTATTGTATTGGATTATATTCAGTAACAGTGGAGATATGTGGTGATGATGTTGCGGTATTACTTTGTCTTTATATATTGTTGTTGTTTATGGTAATATCGGCCTTAGTACACTGGTTTAGTCAGTAACATTATAGTGGTATTAGTCACCATACATAGTGATATATGGCGGTATTAATTGGTCTTTTGTCTGGTTATATTGGTCTTGGTATGCTGGTTTGGTCAGTATATCGTGGTGACGTGGTATTTGCTGGCCCTTGTATACATACTGACCCACACAATATAGATAAACTGTATGTTGTAAAATTCAACAAGAACTCAATCCAAAGACAATGGCACAATTGCATCTTTTTTTTTCTGGGGTTGGGTTGCAGGATGTGGTTGGTGGGGGCGGGGCAATGGGGTTGATAGGGGGCGGGATTAACAGGGGGGCCCAAGAGCTTTGGCTGTAGGGGGCCCTGAAATTTCTTATGGCGGCCCTGCTGGTGTCTACCATTATATGGTCACTGTATGGTGGTTATATACAGTCTGCAGAGCCTGTGTACACTGGTGTCTACCATTATATGGTCACTGTATGGTGGTTATATACAGTCTGCAGAGCCTGTGTACACTTTGTGGTCATGTTCTGGAAGTATAATCAGGTTCATATGTAATAGTGTTATTGGTAATGTTGGTCTTGGTATAGTGGATTTGATTGGTAGCAGTATGATGGTGATATGTATGGTGAGGTATTTCCCCTTTGTATTATCTACATTATCTAACAGCAAGTCCTGGTAAATGTTCGTGATCAGGGAGGTGGGCGAGGGGGGGGCCCATCCAAAAGTTTGCTCTGGGGCCCTGACTTCTCTAGTTACGCCCCTGTCAACAGCCTATATTCACTGTCTTCCGTGTTCCCCAGTGATACAAGCCAGTATTTTTGTTGAACAGTAACCAGGGGCGGATATTCTCGTGGTCCCAAAAGCAGATGTTTGAGAATGAGCACTTATCCTTTATTCATCACAGTAATCACATGAGCAACCATTCATTTAATTGAATGCTGTTGTCCCATTTTCTTACCAATCTCTAGCAGTAGAGAGGTGCAGCAACACTGAATTCCTTTCCGGGACTAGATTTATAACAAACACTTATGTTTAGATACATTCATATTAGGAGTGTGTGTGGTTTTGACCATTAGGCTGTGTTCACACGGCTTATTCCTGACGGATTTGTGAGCCGGATTGCGCTGACAAATCCGCCGTGAATAAGGGGCGGTACGGGGGTGGGGCCGGAGCGCGGCGTGGGCGCCGCTCCCGGCCCCATAGACAATGCATTGTTTACGGCGCGTCCGCGCCGTAAATAATGTGCATGTCACTTTCACCCCCCGCGGCGGATTTGCCGAGCGGGGAGGAGCGACGGATTCTACTGTTCTCTATGAGAGCAGTGGATTACCGTAATTGCTGCCGCGGATTGGCGCCGTACTGCAGCGCAAATCCGGCGCGCAGTACGGCGCCAATCCGCGGCAGAATAAGCCGTGTGAACGGGGCCTTAGAGTTCAGTTTTGGTAAAGACAGATGACACATACAAACCAATCCTGTAATAAGTCACAATGAAATTGGCGGATTCAGGAGCAGAATTTTTTGTGTAAAAAATATCAAAAAACATGTTAAACATTCATTAACTATAACAAAAAGCACTGCTATGTAATGCCGTCTTTCTTAGAAGTAAATTTGCATACAGCAGAATGGTGTAGTGTCTAAGTACAATCTTGCTTGAACCTCTTTTCACAGTGATCACCAGTTTCGGACTGACCCACAGGGGTGTAGGGGAAACCCCCGATGGGCCCCTGAGCATGGTAGACCTTGATTTTTTTTTTTTTAACTGCATTTAGATCCTCAGAAAGGGCAAAAAGCAAGGTGCAGAGTACAGTAGGCAAATGTAGTCCTTTACAGTAGCTGTTGAGTGGGCCCCTAAAATAAACTCCACCAGTGGGCCCAGAAACAGCTCAACTGGTCGGCCCCTAGAATCAACTCCACCTGTGGGCCCCAGGGACCCCAGTCCGACACTGCTGATCACCATAAAACGGCAATGTTCGATTTCAAAATGACCTTGAAATTAAGTTTTACTGTTGACATCACTATATAAAAAAAAAATCCTGATATCATGCTGTTTTAGCCAATAATAGTGTTATAATAGGCAACACAGAATCTAGTATCCACAGAAGGAGATAGTCACCACTCCAGTCCTCCCCCTTTCTGCATAGGTCACAAAGCATGCCCACAACACTTGCCCATGGAAATCAATGAGTCACCTCTTGTTCACAAGTTCCTATGGTTTATATAGCAGCTGTAAAGCAGATCTCTAAATGCTGTTGACTTACCCCCCCCTTCTACAGATTTGTAATGTGAAATCATCTATTGCTAAGATGCATCATAGGTAGAGTCAAGAAACAGGGAAAGTTTTCTCCCCAGAAACAATTTTTACTGTCATGTTCAAAAGGATGAAATATGCTGTCAAGCGGCACAGTCATATAAGTCATTTTACTACTTCATTAGTCAGTACTCTACCATAATCCTTTACCATGCCGCCTGGTATTCTACAACACCTAGTAGACACAAGAAAACTTAGAGAGGTTACATAAAGCTACATCACATCTTTATGTGTGGAGGGTGAAAACATTTGTGAATGATTAGTTTAATTACCCTTAGCCAATGTGCTGCAGTGTTAAAGGGGTGCTGCCACGATGTAATGTCGACGTGGGATCCTGCAAAATGGGTAATCACTTTTCTAAATATATGTCTTCAAAAAAGTGAAGCCTCTGAGAGCTACAGCCTGACTTACATGCCCTTGGTTTCCTGACAGTTTACATTAGACAGGACCAGGAGCTGACAGGAGCTGAATCTGGGCGCATTTGCGTTGTTTGCACTTCTTATCTGATGGCAAGGAAAAATGAATGAGCTTTAAAGGGACGGGGGAAACAAAGACCCTTGTATCTTTTGTATAGAGACCCAAACTGGTTGTAATGAATTATCTGAGTAAACATGCAGACGCTCCCTAGCTCTCTGCTCAGCCCTCCTCCCTCTCCCGCTGCAGAGTTCGTGAAGGAATGAAAGAAGGCTGCTTGCTGAGCTTATCTTCTCTCCTGAGCAAATAAGAGGGACAAATAAAACGCATATAGCTTGTGCACAATACATTTTCTCCTCTGTGGATTAGCAAAACAATGTTTGCTCAACTACAGAGACTGAGTATCAGGAACGTGCATGGGAGGTGGAGTGATGACATCACAGAGGAGGTACTTGTTTTTATAAACACAGAAACACAAGGCCCTTTTTTTCAGGCCTCGAGAGGGGAGTATCAGCCTGTTAGGTTGCCAAAACCCCTTAAATGGGTGAACAAAATCCCATACAAGATGACCTTAATCAATAGACCCTTTCATGTAGTTTATACTTAGAGAAGTTGTACTAATAAATTAGGGAACTCCATAAATATAAATGGTTTCAGTGAGAAATCAGTGTCCCTCATCCCTTGAAGACTGCCGACAGGATCATGAATACAGTGGTGCTGCACAATTTCCACTGGTGACCTCTGTGGAAGAGGAGTGCGGGGAGGTCACTGCGGGAATGGTAGAGAACTGTGCCAGAGGAAGTAAAAGAGTGTGTAACTGGAAAGAGGACACCTACAACAATTCATGGTGCAGAAGTTGGGATACAGAGCAAGTAGCTCATGGTGGAAGAGTCCAAAGACTGAAACTGTTATTTGATGAAACCACATCAGACCACCAGCCACAAGTGTTTCAACTGAGTTTTGTGCCTTCTAGTCAGACTGCCACAAATACTGAATTTGCATGTATGTTAAATGTAATCAAGTTTATCTCGAGTTCTGCATTGCAACAAACTGCAAGTGTGCAATTCTTGCTGCTCTATCTTCTCCCGTGAATTGATCACCACTATGCCTTTTGCCTTACCACCACAAGTTTGTAGGGCTTATTCCCTGGGGTTAATGTCACCATATCTATTTGACACCTCTGGGAGCTCTGCAAGGCCCAACGGGTGTGGTAAATTAGGGAGCACATCCCAGAAATTAAAGAACTCTGCTGTATTTCAATTCGTCTAGGCTCACCCATGTAATATCATATTACGTTATGACAATGAAGTATGGTATCTGCCACCACATTTTGCCACTTGGGATCTTGACTGACTTATTGATAAAGCTAAATTGGAATGTACTACACTGATATCTACAGCCACAGGAATTAAAATTCAACCCACCAGCAGAAAGAAGCCGACTAACAACAATGTGTACCAGCTGATGGATTCACAGAGCAACACCAAAGATGCCACAGATTTCATGAACCATGCATGTTTTGCATCACAACACTTCACTGGGAAAAATAGACTGTTCTTTGAATTGGCATCAGAAAAGGACCCGTTCTTTTGTTTCTTATAAAACCAATAGGCAGTTTTCTCATAAAGTGTTAGCCATAATGCTACCAAGTGTTAGCCACATTTTCTCAAAGGAATGGTAGCTACAGTGTCCCAATAACAGTCCCATACCACAGAACCCCAAGAGATGCAGACAGTGCCCCAATGAGTGACAGCTACCGTGCCCACATAATTGTAGCCATGAAGCACCCATAACAGTGCCAGCTCCAAAGCCCCCTTAAGAGTGTCGAACAGTCTCAGGAATGCAAGCCACAATACACAACTATGCAAGTGGATACCAGTTTTCAATTAACAATTTACACACAAAACCTTTAGCTGGGATTTTGTTCAGAAGACTATTTCACTTAAATCGATGATAGATCTGCTGTGACACCACCAGGCACAATACTCTAAGATCTCTTCATTTGCTCTGCATTTTTTTCTCATGATGACTGTGAAGGGTCTGTGATCCTAATATGAACTAATAAGCTGACTCTGGCGGGATTAATAGACAGAGTGCAGGGGATTAGTGGCTTTAGTTTCTTGTCAGGCCCTGTTGTTTATTCCAGCCCTCGCTTTGCTCACTAAACCTATAGTGCATGTTCCCTTAAAGGCACAGTCCACCTGCCAGCATCACCGTTTTTTATTATATGTGGAGTAAACAGTTACAATAGCTTTAGGATACAAGGTTTCCACCATACAATAATCTTTGTGACATTGAATGGAGAGTGTGGTTTCAAGATACAATGTCTGGAGACCCTGCTGATCATGTGATTGATGGAAGATCCAACCAATTAGCATTAACATTTTTCTTGTAAAACCTCTGTATTAGGCCTCGTTCACACGGCTTATTTGGGCATGGATTGGCGCCGTACTCCGCGCTGGATTTGCGCTTCAGTACGGCGGCCAACCGTCCCTGTCATTACGGTAATCCATCTCTATAGAGAACAGTGGAATCCGTCGCTCCTCCCTCTCGGCAAATCCGCCGCGTGGGGGTAAAATTGACATGCACATTTATTTACGGGCGGACGCGCCGAAACAATGTATTGTTATGGGCCGGAGCGGCCGCCCGCGCGCTCCGCCCCGCCGCCCTCCCACCCCTTATTCACGGCGGATCTTGTGAGTCTAATACGGCTCACAAATCCGTCGGGAATAAGCCATGTGAACTACGCCTTTGTGAGGTGCATGCAGTGATTGGTGGTCTATAGCACCTCTCTATAGTACATGCGGTACTACATGTCCTGTACTGCTCTTACATGTAATGGTGATGTGCATACAGTGATTGTTGGCTTGTAGCGCTTCTTTACAGTACAGTGCAGTACTACATGTCCTGTACTGCTCTTACATGTATTAGTGAGGGGAATGCAGTGATTGGTGGTCTATAGCACATCTCTACAGTACAGTGCGGTACTACATATCCTGCACTGCTCTTACATGTAATGGTGATGTGCATACAGTGATTGTTGGGCTTGTAGCGCTTCTTTACAGTACAGTGCAGTACTACATGTCCTGTACTGCTCTTACATGTATTAGTGAGGGGAATGCAGTGATTGGTGGTCTATTGCGCCGCTCTACAGTACAGTGCGGTACTACTTTTCCTGTACTGCTCTTACATGTATTAGTGAGGTGCATGCAGTGATTGGTGGTCTAGTAGCGCCTCTCCACAGTATATTGCAGTACTACATGTCCTGTGCTGCTCTTACATGTACTAATGCAGTGCAGACAGTGATTGGCAGTCTAGTAGCGCCTCTCTACAGTAGAGTGTGGTACTTCATGTCCTATACTGGTCTTACATGTGCCAGGATGAGCGGCTCCTTTGGGCACCAGGTGATTGCTCCATTTTCTGTTTTCTGGTACATTGTGTATAAAGCACATGACCCAATGAAGCTCCTGTCCTCATCACAGAACATGATTTCCAGCTTTCAGCAGCTCTTTCAGATGTTATATGGAAGGACTTCATCTATATTAAGTGTCTGCTCAGTTTTCTTTAATCTTCATTTTGCATTATGTGGGGGTCACTTTGGACCATTTTAACTTGCTCTCCTCTGAAAAATTATTAGTCTCAGTCATGGATTGGCAGGAAATTACCTATTTTTCTAATACCAGATTTGCATAAAGCTGATTGCAGTAGGTTCAGCTTCTCAGAAACTCAGGAACATAGGAAAGCTGAGTTACAACTATTGTGAAAGAAGTGACATTACCCAGCTTTCCTGAACACTGTCTAGGAGTATTATATGCCGCATCCAGGAAAGGTGGGTGAAGTCACACTTCCTATATCAGTTTTCCTATGTTTCAAATGAAGTTAACTACAGTTAAAGCCTGGACTGGTAAAAGGGGCATGTCATAAAAGAAGTGTGTTTTCTCACAGAACAGCAAAGTGTGCCGTATTACAAAATCTCCTTGAAGAAAATGTTCAACAGTTAGTATATGTTAGATATAGATAGATTTCCTGGTAGATATGTTTTAGAGACATTTGTCTATTGTATCAGGCTCCATAGGCAACTATAGCAAAATCACATCAACAAACAAGCAACTGAACTAATCCATGCTGCCTTGCTGATCTACCCCTCCACTCCACTGTGAATGGTTTATAGGATGCGACTCCCACTGCATTCTCAACCTCTGGTGCCCTCCAGGGAAGCTGACATAGCAGAACTAAGGGCAGCGATGGCAGACTCCTCCACTGGTCACAGTCTGAAACGCCAAGCCAAATCCCTTCTTCTTTAGGCCTCATTTCCTTTCATTAAAGAAAATATGTTTCCCTAAGGCCTGCACCTCATATGCAGGCAAAAGAAGAGCAGCGTACCCTGAGTCAGGGTCCACCCCTGGGACAGCAATTCCATCTCAAAAATCGACCTTTAGCAATTACATATATTTCATGTGTCTCTAAAACTATGTGCACAGAGTGCATTTTTCATGCATATTCTGACTTCCGCATAGGAAAACGTGGAAAAACTGCATGTAAAAAATTTTTTTCAGTGGGAATATGTGCAATAGTTCACATTGAACTCCATTTCCCCTGTTTTTTACCCCCCCCCCCCCCCAAAAAAAAAAAACCAAAACATATTGATGTATTTTTGACACGGATTAGCCCGGGGCAGATCCACATCCATAGCCACTGCAAATTCCCTAGCAATAAAGGGTGGTATACACAGCAGATATATAAAGCTTAAATTTTTTCAGTGTATTCCATGCCAGATTATTGCAATGGAAGTAATCCACTATGGGTACATAGTATAATACTACTAGATCTGTGTAAAGGAGGATAGTCTGCAACATATCCACCTACGTAGGTCATGTCATAGACACCAGTACTCTTCTTGCGACTATTGGGTGATTAGAGAGGGATCCCTCACTTGTAACTATTTAGGCAATTCACCGAGCTAAATTAATAGTTAACATGGTCACAAACCAAAGCTTTACTTTGTTCAAGAGTTTTAGAAACCCCTGTTCAGGCCAGGACTGATTTCAAACCAAGACCATAACCTGTATTCCCCTCTCCAGCTGCTGCCAGTGTTTCCCGCAGGTCCCCTAGCAGTGATGTCATGTACATCGCCAATGTGACCACGCAGCCAATCACTGGATGTCAGGACTCAGCAAACCTCTGGCGCAGCAGAGCAGTGGCGGTTGTAGAGGTGTGTACATTTTATTTATTCCACTGCAGGCTTGGTCTGTACAGGGATTTGTGGAAATCTTGGAAACCCTTTTAAAGGTATTTTCCCATAACAGCCATTTAGAACTGGTTAGCATTGTGTAATTAGGGATTAGCATTAGAGTCCGGCAGTAGATCTCCAGTGGACAGCCACCTCTGCAGTGAGCAAGACGCCATAATTTGTAAGCTCTTTAGGGGGTCTCCGATACTTTTTAGCATACAATTCTCACAACACCCTTGTAACCATTAGAACAGATACCAGCTTATTGAAGTGGAGTTATATTTCCATGCATGGATCTCTATAGCTCAGCTGCCAACCACCTTAGGAGCTAAATTTACAGGAAGCAGTGATTCAGAAGACTCAATCACAGAACCAGGGTAGCACATGCCACAGCAAGCCTTTGAGCAGAGCTGTGGAGTTGGAGTCATAAAATGGACCGACTCCCAAAATATATAATAAGTTGGTCCAGTTAGATCGATGCAGTGCAAAGAGCAAGAGGAATTGGGTCCGGCCAGTGCTACTGCTCCCATATCTTCAGCCTCATCACATGAGGAGTGTAATTGATGACATGGAGCAGGCAAAGCGCTGCCTCAGGGGAAAAGATTCCGCACCCATGGCAAACAGATTTCAGCAAAATTTTTCACCTGTTTTCAAAGAAGTAGAAGAGTTCAACCATTCATCAAAACTGACTGTGGCTGAGGCAATTCCTTTATACTCTGACATTGTTAGAGATGTTGCCCCTGTGGTCACCACTTTGCCCCCAACCCAAGTTACTGTAGAGAGGCCGTTCTCTAGCCTGGAAATGAGATCAGATGTGAGGTCATGTATGCAGGATCTGATGGCAATACTATTTCTCAGAACACATTCAGAGACTTCACAAATGTCCCTGCAGTGTTTTGCATATTTACAATTTTTTGTGTTCTAAAGTCATAGCCAATAAATATATTTTACACCGACAAGCAAAATGGTAACAATGTTTTGAACTTGTGACTTTCAGGCTCCATATTTCATCATCCACTACAGCTTTGTACATGAGGCTAATGTAATTTTATATACAATCTTCTTACCTATCTTATACATGAATTTGATGCAAGTATTTAGCATCTGCTTAGTTCTGCAGATTCTTTCTTGTAACTGCATTGTTACGGTTTTGCTCCTAAAAATCAAAATGTTAATTTTTATTATTTTGTTAGTATTTTGGAAATCTACCTTTGGTTTTTAGCACTACTTGAATCCTTCTCTGCTCTGGATCAGATTCAAGCATGTCTTGATCAAAATCTAATCCCAGGTCTCTTCTACATATTCCCAATGTTGGTGCAGACTGACTTGGATACAAATACAGCTTTCTTCAACTCCACCCACAAGTGTTCAAAAGATCAAAACATTGTTACCCTTTTGCTTGTCAGTGTCTGTTCTACCTAAATAGCTTGATTAATGTATCATAAGGTGATAAACAGCCTGATGTTACCATTTTACTACAGTAAAGTTATCACTTAAACATGCGCCATGTATGAGGGAGTCAAGAGTCGGAGGTTTGGGAAATTGAGGATTCGGAGTTTGGGCTTTGGCTTGCCGACTCCACTGTCCTGCCTTTGAGGTATAAAACCCTAGCCAGACCACGAAGGCATATTTTTCAGAGCATATTCACATCAGTTATATAACACATTGCACATATCCCAACTACCATGTCTGTACAGTGACATAGCTTAAACAGTAATGCCTATAGAGTAAAAAACATCTACATATAGTTGTCATACCATTGTATCCACCACATAATTGCAATTTGCAACTACAAAATAATACCCATAAAGAGTAATAAACCAGACAGTCACAACATTGCAGGATGTTGGGGCTGGACCGCCTGGGACCACCTCTCGTCTGCCCAGGAACACCCCCTAGACCAGTTTGTACCGACCATTTGGTGATGGTGGAAGGATTCACATAGGCTATGACTCTTTGCGGCTGTTGGGGGACACCAGAACTACTTTGGCAAGCTACATGTGGGCTGCATGTTGTGAGGGCGTGCTGTAAACAGGTCAGGCGTGCCAGATACAGTGCCCAATCGTATCTTTATCTCTCTAATCATGGATCAGCACAGAATTTATCAATGAGATAGAAGCAATTCAAGAATAATCTCTTCAAGCAGGACATATGTGGGGTCCTAAGATGGTGCATGGAATCTGGCACTGCCCCACTGACCCATGGTCACTTGTTCATCCTAGGGTTTAAAGCTAGGAGTTATGCAGAAGTGAACGGCCTGGTTGCAGATGTATTTATCCCACATTCATGGATGGTACATAAGTGAACAAACCAAGTTGTGGAGAACAAGGACTTTATTTAGACAATGTATATAAGAAGATTGGAACCCATCTACAGCTTTATTATTTCAATATTATCAATGTTCAACTCACCAGTGTATCCAGGGGCACACCGACATAAGAATCCATTGATAAGATCAACACAGAGTCCACCATTTTGACACAGGGCTGAGACACACTCGTCAATATTCATGGAACAATTTCCCCCTAAAATTAAATTGAAATAAAGTCCATGTGGTCAGATGCCAAGTTCTATGTCTATATATGTGAGCATTAAAATTACCATCAAGTTCAAGCACAGATGCACTATTTATAAACCCATACTTTCCATAGAAATGTGTGAAGAAACACCCGGTATAGACAATGGGTATGTAACTAGCACTGCAGTATGCCAGTTCTAGAGCTAACCAAAATGTTTTTATGGTTATTTTAAATGATGAAAGAGCGTTCCTCTTCTGCTGGAAGATAACCTGCTGTCAGGAATATCTGCTAGGGGGCCTGGTTAAAGGATGTCCCCAAAGGTAGATGCTGGATTTCATGCCCAATCCTCACCCCCTTCTCAATATATGCCATAGATTGACCATCAGGGGGCAGTACACACTAGGGTATTGGCAGATCTTACCAGAATGTGTCAACACTTCTCTAATGTGTGTGGGTAGCTCTACACCCTGAAAGACCAGATTACTGTACGCTGCTCATTACAAAATACCCTTTAAAAAAAATCTATCATCAGGACATGTCTCTATATTAGTTACCTAGTAAGTTAAAAAAAAGTTAACCTTAATTAATTGTAGTTTTGAACCAGAGTAGGGTAGCACTAGGATATTAAAGGAAGCCAGACAGGTTTTTATACAATCAACATATTCTTGACAGTAACAGTATTATAAAGATGCCCCTGAGTAATCTGCCATATACTAAGATGATAATATAAAAATTTAACTTATACCATAGTGTATGCTGTATATAAATTACAGATAGTGTACAGGAGTTGGTGGTACAATACACTACTAAAAGTTTATAAATGTTTACTAATAATTGCACTGTAGTAATATCTGCAGTAATTGCAATATAAGTAGCATGATAAAGGTTTCTCTGTAATGTTGTTGACCCCTACTTCACCCCTGTATTCAGCCAACAGCTTATGCAAGTCTGTAAAAGGTGTTTAGTCATGCTGCTTTGCAGAAATGTAACCAGTATCTGCCACTTAGAGCTTTGGCAGGAATCACCATGATAACACAGGGGTGGGGGTAGAGTAGGAGGTTATAGAAACTAGGTAATTGTTATAGTCTGGGGCCTTTCTTTTGCCTTTTTCCACTGGGTCACTATCACTAATATCCACCTTCAAGGTATCAGTGCCATCATCTGCAGCTGTCAGAGGTGCAGTCCATCATGCTGCCCTGACACAGGCTGTGCTGGCTCTGGGCTCAGAGGTTAGCTTTAACCCCTATCTTCCCTGGTCGTATGGGATTGGAACAAGAAAAAGGTACCTATGCAGGGGACTTTGTTTTTTCCTGCCCTTCTGCGGTCCTATCTGTTCAGTCAGTCATAAATCACTAAGAGAATCCCTCTTGTAGAAGAGAGGAGGTTCCTGTCTTAGTGAGAGCTCAGGTTACAGTTGCCCATAGAGGTCTAGAGATTGGAGGGCAAGAAGTGTAAATTGGATTAGGAGATTTTCACACACAGAAACAGCAGCAGAGAAGACACTATGCAGCAGTATAGCAGTGAGTCCACTGGGGTGAGATAAAACACTCACTACACCGCCATCACCATCTGTGTGTGTCTCTTTGTGTCTCCTTCTCTTCCTGCTTTCCTCTTAGTAGACATCTATGAGCAGCTGTAACCTGATCTCTAAGTGAAAGAGAAATCACATCTCTACAAGACGGTTTCTTTTACTGATGCCACACATAAGAAAACATAAAATGGGTGGGGGGGGATCTAGGAAGATACCTTTTTCTATAATAAGATATACTACAAGGTTTCTTAATTTTTGTTAGATTGGTACAATGCCTTATAACTGGAGTAGTGCAGATAAATCAGCTTGAAGGGGTTTCCATTGAATACACACCGATAGCCTACGCTATTGGTGAATGGGTGGGGGTCAAGAGAAGTTATTGGTGTAAATAGCACTAAAAGCACATTAAAGATGTGTTTATTTGCAATTTGTCAATTGCCTTCCTATAACATCGGCTGTAGTTTATAATTTTATGGAGATTAGATTGTGACCCCTACTTTCTGTAAACAACTGAGGAATATGCTGGTACCCTATAGAGAGTAGGTAATAAAATATCATTTAAAATTGGTCCTTATTACATGAAATACTCCTATAAAATAAATCCTCCACTGAACTAACACCACAAATAAAAGCAGTAGCCTCAGATGTGGGTTTTAATAGAAGCTGCTTACCTGTAAATCCTGGCTGACACCTGCACACATATCCCGCAGCGCTGTCATATCTGAAATCTTCGCTAAACTCTGGTTGTGTTCCATAAAGTGTCTGATTCGATCGTTCCATACAGAGGGCGTCATGCAGGCAAGGACGGTCAGCACACTCATTGATATCCAACTCACAATGATCTCCAGAATATCCTATACACACAGGAACATAATGCATAAAAAGTGAATTTTCTTTGAAGCCCTAAGAACGTGCAACTAACACCAAAATGCACAAAAAAAAGTGCAACACGAGTGCCACACAAAAACAGTGCATCAGGATACGGTCTATCGCAGACCCATACTAAAAAGTAATGGGTCCCCCATATACCTGGAACAGAAGAGTATCCCTGCCGGGCCAGAAGGCACCTGCACAGGGATACACGGTACATATTCTCCTCTGCCGAAGCAGAGAAAGAACAAAAATGCTTCCCCACCGAGCCTGAAGGCATCCGCATGGGGTCGCACAAACGGTCCTACTGCCGAAGCAGATCGGACCTACGAACGCACTTGGCATCGGAATGGCCTGCCACACCAAACCTCAACTAAGCGCAGTCCAGGTAGCCAACTCCGAAGAGTGGCAAGCGGTTCCACTGCCGAAGCAGATGAAACCTACAAGCTTGCACATTGGCGTCAGAATGGCCTGCCACACCAAACTTCGACCAAGTGCTCAACTGGTGGCCGACTCCGAAGAGTGCCGGGGTTTTGCAGGGAAGAAAGGAACCAGATGGCCACACATTCTCCCCCAGACCTCGGGGGGGTCCCAGAAGGGTACCGCCTCCCAAAATCCAACACAAATAGTGACAAACGAAACACATGTGACATGAAAAATAAATAAGTGAATGTGCGCAGTGGATACTGCCCGGACATCCGGCCGGAAATTATAAAAATTTCCCTATTTCCTAGCCAGAAGGCCGGGGAATAAGGACGTGTGCTTTCAGGGACAGTGAAAGTTAAAGTGACGTGCAAATGTGCCGAAACTCAAGTGGGGTCCCATACCCAGTGAGTTAAGGCACCCCAGGGTCGTCAATCCTGGGGCACATCACACTTAGGGCTTCATAGTCCCCTCAAACCTACATGGCTTCGATCCTGAGGGGAGGAGGGGGGGGAGTCACCTACGGCTGCTGTCTTTCAAGCAACCGCGTACACCCCCTCCCTACCCCCAGTGTGGTTCTCTGCTCCGACACAGCCATCCTATAGCGGCCCCCTTAAACCGCCAAGACGACTGATAAGAACAGATACTACACTTGATCTTAGCCAAGAGGCAGAGAAGCGAGGGCGTCATGCAGGCAAGGACGGTCAGCACACTCATTGATATCCAACTCACAATGATCTCCAGAATATCCTATACACACAGGAAAAAATGAAAAAAAGTGAATGGAGAAAGGGAAAGGAAACGGGGAACAATGCGAAATAAAAAATTACAGGTGGGTCAGATAATATTAAGGTCCTATATTAAGATTCCATTCCCCTTTATTTTTGGGGGGTTTTAATTTGCTGTTTTAAAAGGGTAAGAAATACCATGTCCACCACGCTTTTTTGTCGAGCATATAAAGTGTGTGCTGACAGGAAACGGGGCCCGGACGGCCCCTGCTGTGGTATCCTTCGTTTCCCTTTTTAAAGGTATCCCAAAAAATAAAATTAACATAGCCCTAAAACATGGTGTGAATGGGCCCAAACACACGCTTCATAGGAACAAGAAACAAAAAATTACAGAAAGGCTCGGTTTCTCGTGATGATATATTTACTATTTTGCCATAGGAAACCCTTAAAAAACTCTAAAGTTCTTATCTGAAAAAAAACTAAAATTTAAAACTTTTTTTATGTATAATTTTTAAACCCCTTATACCCCACTATTTATAACCTGATTTCTAACCTCCCCATTTAACCCTTTCTATTTCCCGAAAGAAGGAATAGCTCCTTTTCTATTTTTCAAGTCTAGTGGAGAAACCCCCTTTATTAACAGGAAAGCCTTAATAAAAATACAGCAATTTACTAGCTCCAGAAAAGGGACCCCAAACCCTTCTATTTGGGGCAGTGCCCCTAATCTCATGGACACAAAACTTTAAGGCCCCTTTGGTGTTTCCCCGTTGAAGTGGTGGAACACTTTGGGGACGGAGGTGAAAAAATCAAAAATTTAAAAAACGTTATGTCTGACCCCCCCAACTTTTTTTCACCAGTAACCTGGCTTCATCGGGGGTTAGAGGTCCGGTCACATGTGGTCAAAGGGCCCCTTTTTCCTTTTATATCATTTTAAGATACACACCCCTATTCAGAGTGTCACCTTTTTAGCCTTCGGGGGAATCCACAAAAACCCACTCCCCCTTCCGCTTCCTGCACGCAAAATCATAATATGTGCTGTTCTACTCCCACCATGCTCCCAAAAACCAGCAACCCTCAGAAAATTCCCCATCTCCATAAAAAGGCTTGTGCCCTGTCTTACCCCCCCTGCCCCCCGCCCCCCAGACTATTTTAAATAAAACATTTTGCCCTGTTGTGATGGAATTCCTTTCCCATCTCTCATATTATTCCCAACTGCATGGCTCACTAGAAGGGAAACAAAGCAGAATAGATGTTAAATTTCACGCCAAAACTCCCACTTTATCAACTCCCAAAAAACCCTTTCCCCCCAATGTAAAAATATGCATAAAATTGGGAATATATATTCCATTGTTTTTACATATTGAAATTATTTCCCCCAAAGCCCCTCCCCTTTTTGTATCTAATATACCCTATTCATTTTAAAAAAGCTGCAAGCCTTTTTAAATACATATTCTATTGTACTGTACCCCTATTGTTTATCTATTCCCATAAACCATTTCTTTTTAACTGAAAATTTTACATATTCATTTTAAAAAAAAAATACTGGGCCTTAAAGGTTAGCCCCCCCCCCTCCCCCCCAAAGTTTCCCCTCCCCCCTTTCCCCATTAAAGATTTTTTTCTTCCAGGTCACGGTTTGCCCCCCTAATTAAATTACATCACAAGGGGGGGCATGCAAAAATTTTAGTACTTCAGACTCTTTTGATCTGCAAAACATCTATACTCCAAAATTTGTTTTTAAAAGGTTAGCACAAAAAAAAGCGGGGGAGCAAAAAAACAAAAAATTTCTATTTTATAGATTTTAATAAAACATGAAAAGATAGTAATCTACCCCCGGGGGCTGCGCTCGCCCAAAAAAATGGAGTGCATATACAGTCTATGAAAAAGTTTGGGACCCCTATTAATTTTAAATCTTTTTTTTATTTTCTAAATTTTGGGTTTTTGCAACAGCCTTTTCCCCAATTTGATATATTAATAAATGAGGGGACACAGTAATTTTTCCCGGGGATTAAAATGGGGTTTTTATTGTACAAAACACAAATGTGCAATATTAGTTTTAGATATTTTCAAATTAAAAAGGCTGTTGCAAACCCCCAAAAATATTTGAACAAAAAAATGATTTAGTTTAAATAGGGGGTCCCCCAAAAACTTTTTAATAGGGGCCCTTGTATCATATGATTCGCTGCCAAAAAAAACCCCTCCATGCAGAGAAAAAAAATTTTGCATACATTCCCCAAATTTTTTAAATAGAAACCGTGGGTCACCGTGTTTAGTACCTATCCCTCATTTTCAAAAAACAGGGGAAAAAGGGGACAAAAGTAGAGGCGAGGGGGGCAGGAGGGAAATGGGGGGGGAGGAAAAAAAAAATTTTGTGAAAATCTGATGCTTTTTATATTTAATTTTCAACCCTGGGGCCCAAAATCCACTGACCATATTTAATTACATATATCATGTTTCTTCAAAAAAAATATTTATTAGGGAAACAAACAAGATTTTAAAAAATGCTGAAAAAAGAAAAGCCTTCATTTAGGCCTTTTGGTTTCAATGTATTGGGGTCTGTATATCTATCTTGCCTCTTCCTGCCCCCAAAACTTCATCCCGATCGCCCCTTTTTTTCCCCTAGCCCTTTTTTCCCCCAAAATGCCCCAGGAAAATTTTAAGCACCCCTTTTTTTCACCCTTTTGTACTTCCAAAATGTGTCTCGCTAGGGGGGTGTCCCCCTAGTTTTCATTTGTACTCAGATGTTTCGGGGAAACCGACGGCGAAACTCCCGTATGGTTTTTTCCCAATGATTTGGGGCAACTTCACATAGCCCCATAAATCACCCCCCGGTTTTACAATTTATAATTGTCTTATTCAAATTCTTTCTTATCAATGGGAAAATTTAAAAAAATTTTTTTGGTTTTTTCCCTATGAATGGAAAAGAATGCACAGTTGCCCCAGGGATATGAGCCTACAACCCGGGGGCGGGAACCCTGTTTTTTTTTTCCCTCTCCTTTAAAATGACTAGTACAAAGTCTTTCCCCAAGATTTTTTCCTCTTCTATAAGTGAAACTAGAAAAATTTTAAATCACTCAGAGAATACTTTGGGTTGCCCTCAAAATTTTGCCAAAAAAGCTTCTAAGTATACCCCTCATTTCCCTTGGCCCCTATATCAAGGTACCTTTTCCCAAAGAAAATTAAAACAGTTTTTTCCCTTTTTTTTTTTACTGATTAATAAAGTTCTGTCACTAGGTTTAAAGCCCTGTTAAAGCCTTCCTCAAAAAATTTTCGGATAACCTTTGCCCGAAACATGCATTTAAATTTATACATTTTTTTCAAATTAAAAACCCCTAAAGTAGAGCAATTCCCACGAGCCCCCAAAAAATTTGGGGCCCATGGGAATCCCCTTTTTTTTAGAAGGTGGTTTCCAGCCCAGGATATATGAAAAAAACTGTTTTGGGACTGTATTTTTCGAAATACTTTGACTGAATTGCTTGTTTTCATCCAACATTTTAAATTTTAAAATCCCAAAAAAATTTTTTTTCTCGTTTAATTTCAAACGGGAATTTCATCCCCTTTTCATTATCATTGAGTCTAGATACAAAATCCATGAATAATTTTTCACTACCATCCCAAAAAATCAAAATATCAATAAAGCGCCCCCAAAATTAAATCCGATCTGTGAATATTTCAAAGTGTTCAGAAAAAACAATAGCATCCTCCCACCAACCTAAAAATAAATTAGCAAAACTTTAGAAACAGTTTTCGGGCAAGGGGTTAACAAAATTGGGGAAGGCTTCGCTTTATATAAAACAAAGAACTTTTTTAATCCCAGTAAAAAGAGGAAAAAACAATTTAATTGTTCAAGGTATTTGATGATTAAAAAGGCTGTGTGTAGTTGCCCCAAGAGTTTTGTGGGAAAAACCATACAGGAGTTTCGCCTTCGGATCTCGAAACATCTGAGTACTATTATAACTAGAGGTGACACCCCCCTAGCGAGACACATTTTGGAAGTACATAATGGTGAAAAAGAGGTGCTTAAATTCTGGGGCATCTGTGTGAAAAAGGTAGGGAAAGAAAGGGCGATCTGGATGTAGTTTGTTGCAGGAAGAGGCAAGATGGATATAAAAGACTCAATACATTGAAACTAAAGGCCTAAATGAAGGTTTTTCATTTTCAGCATTTATTTAAATTCTTGCTGATTCCCTATATGTTTAGTTTTTTGAAGAAACATGATATAGGGAATTAATACAGTCAGTGGATATAGCACGGTTGATATATGACTATAGAAGCATCAGAGTTCACAATGTTTTTTCCTCCCTCCCAATCTCCCCCTCCCCCCCTTTGCCTCTACGTTGTCCCTCTTTTTTCTCTGTGTTTTGTAATGATGATGGGTTAATGATCACGTGAGGTCACGGTTTCTATTTAACCAAATTGGAATGTATGCATGTTGTTTCTGTGCATGGAGGGGTTTGTTGGCGGCTGAATCTGTGGTTTGTTTGCCCCCTTTCTTTTTGTTTTTTGGGGGTTTTAAAGTTTCGTAAATTTTTGAAAGCGAAAATCCCACGGAAAATTTGGAATTTTATTTTTTAACCAATATTCATCTTTGTATATACTCATCTATGTATAGATTTATTGTTTCTGCTCGCTGCATTGATTTTGTTATAACTTTAAATACAAGATATGGAGTATAGATGTATGCAGATGCAATAGAGTTTGAATGTACTAATATGTTTGCTTTGCTCCCATTGTGACGTAATGAATTAGGTGGCTACCCGTGACCTGTAAGAAAGAATCTTTAATGGGGAATTTTTGTGAGGTTGAAACGGCGGGAAGGAGGGCTGGCTAACCTTGAGCCTGCAGTTTAATTAAAATGAATTTATGTATATTACATTTTAAAAAAGAAGTGGTTTATGGGAAATTTAGACTAAGAAAATTTAGTGTCCCAGTACAATGGAATATTTAATTAAGGCTTGCAGCTTTATTAAAATTAATATGTATTTTAAAATTTACAAAGGAAAAGGTGCTTTGTGGGAAGATAATATAGACAATTAGTGTACAGTACAATGGAATATATATTCCCAATGATTATGCATATTATACATGGAGGAGAAGAGGTTTAGGGGAAAGTTGATAAAGCTGGTAGTGTGTGTGAAATGTAACATCTATTCTGTTTAGTCCGTTCTAGGAAGCACGTAGTTGCATTAATATGGGGAAAAGATGGACGGAAGTCCATCACAGTCAGGGCAAAATGTTCATTGTTACAGTAGCGGGCAGCTGGTAAGACAGGGCGCAAGCCTGTTATGGGGATGGGAATTTGTCGAGGATTGCTGTTTATGGGAGCATGGTGGGAGCAGTAGACAGCACATATTATGAGTGTGCTTGCGGAGAGAGGGAAGGGGGAGTGGGTTTTATGTGGATTCTCTGATGGCTAAATGGTGAGCACCCGAATAGGGTGTGTATCTAAAATGAATAAAAGGAAGTGAGCTTAGACCACATGTGACCCGGACCTCTAACCTCTGAAGCCAGGTTAGCTGGTGAAACATGTTGGGGAGGTCAGGCATAACGTTTTAAATTGTGATTTCTCACCTCTGTCTAGAAGTGTCACCAGCTGCAGATGGTATCACAAGGGGGCCTTAGATGTTTTGTGTCCATCAGATTAGCTACGACTGCCCAAGTAGGAGGCTTGGGATCCCTTACTGGAGCTAGTAAATTGCTGTATATATAAGGCTGTCCTGTTAATAGGTGGCGCTCCACCAGACTTGATAACAGAAAAGGAGCTATTCCTTCTTTCAGAAGTAGAAACGGTTAAATGGTAAGGTTAGAAATAGTGTGTATAGAGGTTAAGAATTATACATAATAAAAGCTACGTTTTAGCGTTTTACAGATAGAGAACTGATAGAGTTTAAGTTTGCCTATGGCAAAATAGTAAATATAGTGATCAAAAGTCACTCTCTGTTCTCTTGTGAGATTCCCATTTTTTTGGAGAATATGTGAGATCTCGTGATGGACACCAACAGCAGCTGAAATGTCCCATTGATTATACCAAGGTCAGTTTGGACCCCATTTTAATTTTTGGCATCTGCCAATATCTGTGATGGAGACACACAACACAGATGTGAACAAAACCTCAGCAGTCAATGTAACTTCAAATAAATTACACTACAGGGTTTAATAGTAAATCATGCCGTGCGATTTGTTCTGTTAGGCTGGCATGGAGTCACACAAGTTGTACAGCTGAACTGGTTTGAACTCAAGTTCATTGTCGTGGAATTAAACCAAGTGACTGTCATATCCATCATGCAGGAAAGTTTCTGTTACCTGTCTATGGGGTAAAGCAGCAGCAGTTTCAGTAGTAATCTGAGAAAACTAAAATCAGAATGAAATACTTGAAGTGGGCTGATAACTAGGAGAGAGGCAGATTATAGCTTTCCAATCCAAGTGGTGTTGGTCAAGATCTGTGGTGTACTGGGAAGTGTGGTCAGTGAAGGCTTTATAGGTTTCATTAACTTTATCATATAGTGTATGCCGTATATACTCTAGTATAAGCCGACCCAAGTATAAGCCGAGGTACCTACTTTTGCCACAAAAAAACGGGAAAGCTTATTGACTCGAGTATAAGCCTAGGGTGGAAAATGCAGCGGCTACTGGTAAATATCAAAAATAAAAATGGATACCTAATAAAATTACATAGGCAGTTTATGTCCCCCTTAGGCAGTTATGTCCCCACAGGCAAGGTATATGTCCCCCACAGGCAGGTATAGGCAGGTTTATGTCCCCCACAGGCAGGTATAGGCAGGTTTATGTCCCCCATAGGCAGTTATATGTCCTTATAGACAGGTAATAGGCAGGTATATGTTCTAATAGGAAGTGTATAGGCTAGGTATAGGCTAGGTTTTAGGCATAGGTATTATAGGCGTAAGTGATATCATAACAGAAAGTCGATGCTGGTATAGCAAACTAGGTATTCCGGTATCTAAGCTCCCATTACCTGACCGCCTCTCCGCTGTCCGGCCTGCCGCGCTCTCCTGCATCTTCTCGGCACAGGCGGGTGTAGCCATCAGGCCGCGCACGCAGCGTGATGACACACGCTGCCTGAGCCGGAAACTCCGGATGGCCGCGAGTCTGCTTGCGCCCGTCCGGAGTCCACTGCGGCGCAGGGAGCGCTCGCTCTCTGCCCCGCAGTGGTATCTTTCCCTCTATGCGCTCCAGAGGAGTCGCATATAGGGGAAGAGATCGCCGACAGCGATAGACCACGGCAGTGCCCGTCGCTGTCGGCTGTGCTCGGGATTCTGCTGTATGCGCTCCCTGAGGAGACGCATATAGCAAGAAGTGTATACTCGCGTATAAGCCGAGGAGGGATTTTTCAGCACATTTTTTGTGCTGAAAAACTCGGCTTATACTCGAGTATATACTGTATATTGAAAAGTTATTTTATCCATATTTATATACATGCAGGTTCCATGTCAAGAATACAATTGCTGACTAGATTTATTGAATTCATAGGAAAGGGAAACAGTAGCTTATAAAACCATGATGATGTCCTAAGAAGTGATATGTCCTATATCAGTAATGAAATAGCAAGACTGTTGTGATGAAAATTGACAAGTTAAATCTCATCAGAGTAGAACCTGAAAAGTTGGACCTCTAGTTCAGACATGTTCACATTGAGCAGTAATGGTGTATAAGAGAGCAACATCATTACTATACTACAGCAAACCCGATGTAAATGCACATATACCCTATAACTACTATAAACCCATGTATGCCTCTAATTTTAAACAGATGCTGTATGATGCCAATATTTCTAGTGAAGTATATGGTGACACATTGTCTAAGTGTCCATTACACTATGATTGTGTGACACTGCACAGGGTCCAAGCCATGTACGTGGTCTCTTGGGATAACCTATAGTAATCTAAATATGAAAATTAATGTTGCTCTGTATGGGAGAAGTTATGTTACTATAAGGAAATGCTGGAGTAGTGTAGACTCATTTTTTGTTTTTAGCAATACAAAAAAAGAGGACTTTTAGGGTCATACCCCAGGGGCATCTCTTGTAAAGACCACTTCAATGTCTGTGTCCTAATTCTCACTCCAGCTAGTGGTAACCCGGCCAGTGAAAGGGGTTTTCCCAATAGCACACTTTAATGGTAAGACATGAACACCCCTTTAAGGGAAACGTTTAGTAATCAATAATTTGAATCACAAAGGCAATAGAGTTGGGCTTTGTGCCTTAAGAGAGCTTACTTAAAGTTCTGCAGTGACATGCCTACCAACCATACATATCTGGAGATGTACGGAGGGCTTTTGGGTGGACGTTATATTATTGCTCAACAAGGTCTTTGAAAACTATGGGCCACATGTATGAAAACTGTCTAGGTCTAACACTTTCTTTGTTGCCCATAGCAACCAGAGTTCCCCTTACATTTCATCTAGTGCTATGAAAGAATGAAACGGGTGCTCTAATTGGTTGCTATGGGCAACAAAGAAAGTCTTAGACCAAGACAGTTTTCATACATGAGGCCCTATGTCTTTGTATATTTAATCTACGATGTCCAAAATGTCCAATTTGGCCATTCTGGTTTCATGATGATCTATAATTTGTTAATAATTTACAAATATGTAATATTAATATTCAATTGATAGTTGTAGTTTTGGGTGTATACCCTGTTGATGGAAAGAGAACACTTGTTATGTGCTAACCTGATTTTGGCCTACCTGCTCCTTGAACCAGTATTAGCTGCCTGTACACTACGACATGGACTACAAATGTATGATATGATCAGAAGGCACTTACCTGCCCAACAGAGACAATTGTATCCTTTGACTCTTTCCTGGCATGTGGCATTATTCATACATGGGTTGGAGGCACACTCCAAGTTTTTTTATTTCCAAAAATTCTCTCAATCGTGTCCATGCGTTAAAAGGGAAACCCAAATTTAAAAAAACCAACGTAAGCAATGGACCAGCTACCACTTTATATCTACTGCATTCACTCATATAATAAAAGCAAAAATGTATAGTAAAGGAGAAAATCTGGAGTGAAACTGTTATGGCATAAATAAAAATGCCTTCTTCTGCAGGGTTTGGCTTTGGCACTTCAATACAAGCTCCCAAAAAATGGCTTCTCCCCGGAGGGCCAAAGTAAAGTAGCCGATGGATGTGGCAGTGGCCCTTCTGGGGGGGTTGGATGACATCTCATCTCGGTCTACGTTGCACTTCGACACAAAAAATTTTCACATTAGGTTGATCAAACATGAAATCAAGATGATCTGTTATAAGCGCTTATAGAGGTTCTGCTTTGAAGGGTCTTAAAAATATCTTTTCCCCAGGTTTTTCTGCTGCTCAGACCAGTGATCAGCAGGGATCTGTAGAGGAACCGAACGGCAAATGCTTAATTCCCCTACAGGAGAAGTGAAGTAAAACAGGGGTGCCCAAAAAAAAATTATTTGTGTGACACCTTATGTGCCCCCTGCCCTGGAGAAAAAGATTTTTTGTTGTGTTTTCTGGCTAGTAGTTGGGGTCCTGAATCGAAGTATACCTCCAATAATTCTGAAGATGGTTTTCCCAGACTTGATAGCCAATTCCTTTAACTCTTTCCTGCACATGGATGTATGCCTTAATTGTAATAGTACCTCATTCTGATGGTGCACCAATACATACTGGCCCTGTACAAAAAATGTTTTATTAGGGGCCCGGCCCTTTTCAAATTTCCAAACCCGCTATTTTTTTGCCCAATTAGGCCCCCGAAAAATTTCAATCCAATCCGTAAATATTCCACTGCATTATATGTGTAATTAAGAGATCAAAATATCAAGTTCCCCAAGTAGATCTTAGGCTATGGTCACACCTGTCTTACAGGCTATGTCCAAATTGCAGTGCAGATTTTGTCATACTTGTGGAGCGATTGTTCCTGTCAGAGTGAAGAGCCCAATGGCCTATGGACCTTAAAATTTTTTTCTGAACTTTTTTGGGTAAGCAAAAATAGGAGCAAAATCAGAATTTGGGGGCCCAATAAAACCCTTGGGCAGGCAGCCCCCCAATCGGAGGGGAAAGGGGAAGGTCATAAAAATTAAATAGGTGGTACCATAAAATGCTCAGTTGACTAAGTCTGGGAAATTAGGGAACCAGGGTAGTACTTGGAAGTCTTGGTCATGCTCTTTCAACCAAGAAGGTCCAATTTAAGACTTTTCTGTTGATGCAACTTCATTAACAGAGGTGTAGTGACCTTCTGTTTGGTTTGGAGCCCCATATACAATAGGGTTTGCTGAACTGTTGTAGCCCCTTGGTTCATTTTGACAGTGAGCTGCTCCACTGTAGTGTGTTGGTCCAGCCTTGTGTACCTTCACAGCCGATGTTCACCTCTTACATTAACAACACGTAGTACAGTCCCTGATAGAAGTTCTGTCGCTTATCCATGTTGTGGAAACCAAAATTTTAAACGAATTAAAATTCATCACTGGTTTTAGAAAAGACTCAAAAAGAAAGTGAAAACCTCCCAAATAGTTTTTTTAAACGGAAATAAATTCGCTTCCTGCTGAAATATTGATATGTAAGGAACACAGAAAGGTCAGGGTTTTTGGGAAGACAAAAGTTTTGTCTCCTTGTATATAATGCACCAATGTGTTTCCGCCTCACTGTGCTCACTAATTGTCGGTTAATTAGTGGGTGTGTTAAAAAGAACTCCCCACCCCGACCTTCACTTGAACTGCAACTTGACCTCTGACAAATTTCCAAAAAAACCCCCTGCGACCAAAGCCTTGATTAAACAAGGGCTGAAGACCCGATCTACTGCAGTTTTTGGTGGCACTTTAGGCCTCGTTCACACGGGGTTATTTGGGCACGGTTTGGCGCCCCTACTCCCGCGGATTTTGTTTTTTATAGGCGCCAAACCCTCCCTTATTCGGAAACCCCTGCTCTCATAGAGAACAGTGGATTCCGTCGCTCTTCCCCGCCCGGCAACTCCGCCGCGGGGGGGAGAAAGTGACATGCACATTATTTACGGCGCGGACGCGCCGTAAACAATGCATTGTCTATGGGGCCGGGAGCGGCGCCCCCGCCGCGCTCCGGCCCCGCCCTGTCCCGCCCCTTATTCACGGCGGATTTGTGAGCTCAATACGGCTCACAAATCTGTCGGGAATAAGCCATGTGAACACGGCCTTAATGTGTCTCAGCGTCAAATACAAAGAATTGAAAAAAAGATTTGAAGAGACTGGATATGTTTTTGACAAAAGCCAGCCCCTCTTCCACTTCAGCACAGCTCCAACAGGCCTGGTCACCTCAAGTCCCTGTGTCAACTAGAACAGTTTGTAGGATTCTATCTTGAAATGGCCTCCATGGTCGAATCAGTGCCCAGAAGCCAGCGCTTAACAAAAGGTAATTAAAAAACCGTGTGGCCTTTGTCAAGGCCCACAGCCGGCTAAACGGATGGACGCTGGAAAAGGGGCAGAAGGTGGATTTCTCAGATGAATCTTCAATTGAATTACACCACAGCTGCTGCAAATACTGCAGGAGACCTACTGGAGCCCGTATGGATCCAAGATAGATCCAGAAAACAGTTAAGTTTGGTGGTGGAAAGATCATGGTCTGGGGTTACATTCAGTATGGGGGTGTGCGAAACTTTTTCAAGGTGGAAGGCAATATCAATAGCCTAAAATATCAAGAAGTATTAGCTACCTCTTACATTCCCTAACATAAAAGGGGTCAAATTTTGCAGCAGGATGGTGCTCCATCTCATACATCCATCTCTACATCAAAGTTCCTCAAGGCAAAGAAGATCAAGGTGCTCCAGGACTGGCCAGCCCAGTCACCAGACATGAACATCATTGAGCATGTTTGTGGTAGGATAAGAGAGAAAGCTTGGAAGACAAAACCAAAGAATCTTGAGAGGCATGTAAGACTGTATTCTTTGCTCTTTCTGATGTCTTCATCAATAAACTGTATGAATCATTGTTAAAACGCATGGAAGTCACACAAAATATTAAATATGGCTCTAATAGCACCAGAACTTGTCACCAATGTTATGAAACATATCTTTGTATTTGAAGTGAATTATTTGCTTGATTTTCACATTTCTTTCTGTGGGCGACAAAACTTTTGTCTTGCCAAAATCTGACCTTTCTCTGTTCCTTAAATGATCAGTGTTTCAGCAGTGAAGCAAATTTATTTTCGTTAACAAAACCTCATTTGGGAGGGTTTCAGCTTTCATATGAGTGATTCCTAAAACCAATGGATGAATTTTAAGTCAGGTTATAAGCTTTGGTTTCCACAACATGGATAAGCGACAGAACTTCTGTCCGAGACTGTACTCCGCAGTTTCCAAGTTGTTTATTCACCATGGCGCCATTTGTCCACTACAATACACTTTCACCACAGCAACACAAACTGCGCACTTTTTAGAAATAGTCACCATTGGTCCAAAAGCCAATAATCGTTATTGTAAATCTGATAAATCATCCCTTTTAAGCAGGACTTCAACAAGGGATATGTGTGCAGACAGCCTATCACATATACTATGTACCCACCAAGCCAGCTGACCACATGCAACTTTCTTCTAGGATTCTGGAGAACGGTTGTTGATCCAGGGATTTATTCTGATTGCCAGATTGGAGTTGGGAAGGAATTTTGTCCCCAAAATAAGGACAATTGGCTTCTACCTCATGGGGGGTTTTGCCTTCCACTAGATCAACACTTTAGCACAATAGGCTGAACTGGATGGACGTCTGGCTTTTTTTGCCTTACAAACTATCTGCACACCGCCAACATTGAAAGTAGTCATAATAATTTGCCTGTGTATTCTGTCAGTAAACCTTGATGCAGAAATTAAATCAGCTTTCACTTGTATATTCACAAGATTTGTTGATTTGTGGGTTTATCAGAATATAATGTATACACTATATAATCTAGTTCCTAAATGCAAGCTATGATTTCTATACATTTGGCAGTGGACGTTATCCAAGTGTGTTTGTGTTCACATATTTAGACAGCAGGTGGCAGTATTATACCATGAAATTACTTTTTCTACCTACTCACTGAATGGATGTCAATGTACAACCCTCTAGGGACAAAAATTACTTTTGTAAAATCACAATAAAACACTGGAAATTCTCCTCATTGAAGATATATTGAGCTCCCAAGCTATAAACGGATATTTATGTGATAATCTAAGCAGTAATAGAAGACCTTTGCTTGACTGAGACCTGTGCAATGCAGAGACTTTTTTTAACACTAAAATAGCGCGTCAAGGGGTTCGCCGGTTTGGAAAACTTTTTTTTTTTTTTAATATACCCTATAAGCAAATTAGGGGTTAAGAGAGGGGTCCCCTGTTCCAAATCCTCATCTCTTGGTCAGATCAAACACTGGGCACAAAAATGGTTTCTTGCTCTGTTGGACATGTCCTGTTTACACAGCCCAATGATATAAATGGGAGCAGTGTAATGCTACATTTCCCCTGTGGTGGTGCTGCAGGGAAACTAAACACATAGAGCAACATGTATTTACGGGGCTACGCCTGATATCCTTTAAGCCCAAAAACTGGCACAGCTCTGTTCTCTCGATGTATGAGGAGGCGCACTCCAAAATTAGGCGCATTGAGGCGATTTAGAACTGGCCACTATGCACCTAGATCATACATGTGGTCCTTAGTGTGAGACTTCCCCACAGATTACAGCTTCTAATAAATAGGAATTGTACAAAAGTGAAAATCCCTTTAATGTATGTGTTATCCAACAGTTAAAGGGTTATTACCATCTCTTAGCTTTTGGGTTTGGAGATCGGAATGAGCCAACCACAAAGAACAGAGAGGCGGCTGCCCTTGTGCCGCGCTCTCCATTCATTTCTAAGGAAGTTTCCAACTAATACAAACATCAGCGGCACACTAAAGACTAAGTAAAACCTCAAGCTATATAGGAATATTGGAAATGCATTACTGCTAAGGAAAATATGAAAAAACCTGGGACTCTTAGTTTACAGTATTTGATCAAAGATTGTATTAAGCTCACCTCCCAAAACGTCAAGGGGATCCCAGAGCAGGTGAGTCCCTACACTAAACATGTTACCTCACTAGGCGTCAATCCAGACTGCAGCTTCAGGGTATGGTAGGAACTAGCAATTGAATAATCCTGCACTGGTTTAAAAAGAGGCAGCTGTGTGCAGCAAGCCAAAGAGATCGCCAATCTCAAATGAACTACAAAACATACGTTGGCTCTGCACATATAAAATATATTGTGAAAAACACAAGCATAGGTGCACACTGAAAAGGCAATATATACATCTAATACAAACATCAGTGGCACACTAAAGACTAAGTAAAACCTCAAGCTATATAGGAATATTGGAAATGCATTACTGCTAAGGAAAATATGAAAAACCTGGGACTCTTAGTTTACAGTATTTGATCAAAGTCTGGATTGACGCCTAGTGAGGTAACATGTTTAGTGTAGGGACTCACCTGCTCTGGGATCCCCTTGACGTTTTGGGAGGTGAGCTTAATACAATCTTTGATCAAATACTGTAAACTAAGAGTCCCAGGTTTTTCATATTTTCCTTAGCAGTAATGCATTTCCAATATTCCTATATAGCTTGAGGTTTTACTTAGTCTTTAGTGTGCCACTGATGTTTGTATTAGATGTATATATTGCCTTTTCAGTGTGCACCTATGCTTGTGTTTTTCACAATATATTTTATATGTGCAGAGCCAACGTATGTTTTTTAAGGAAGTTTCCAATACAGCCAAGCGAGCATGCTCTGTTCTTTACAGCCTGCTTATTCCCATCTCCTAACCTGCAAGTTAGGAATAACCCCAAATCAATTAGTTGCGCTACAAAACGTCTCAGTGTAGCAGGGACCTGATCAAGATTGAGGCAACTGCATAAGACAGAATTCCTTTATATTATGTCATTATTGGTATTTCTCTGCTTAGCTTTTTTCATAGTAACATATGTCGCTGTAGGAAATAACCAGACGGCAGATTGTATCCTGGTGAAATGTCTAGAGGGGAAGCACTGATAACCTGAAATTAACTGCCGAATGCTCCTGTACCCAAACAGAATCATTTTGATTTTAATAACATCTAACGAAACTGTAATCTATGTCGTTCTCTGGGGCGCTGTCCACATGACAAAAGGACAAAATACTCAAATTTTGAATCCTAAAACCACGTTGTCCATCGAGAATTTTGAAAGTATTGTACACAAAAAAAAAAGGTTTTCTTTAAAAGGGTTATCTCACTACAAGGATTGCTTTTGCAAAAACAAGTTACTTTGCAATATGTGTCCATTAACAGCATCCTATTTATTCCTAGATATCCCCTCTTGTATGAGCTGCATCAGCTCCTCAGGTCGTTATAGCTACACTTATTCGACCTCTCCTGATTGGCTGCCAGCACTGGTCACGATAGTTACAGACCTGGTGTCCTCAGCAGCTCGTCACTGCAGTTCAGTGGTAGCCAGTAAACTGTAGCTGAATTCCAAAATGAAACTGAAAAAACAGGACTGAAGTAAGATGAATTGATGTAACAAGACAACCCCTTTAACAGTTTTTGTTTTTTGCAACAGTTTTTGACCCAGTTTTCGGATTTCATTTTGTAACCGTTTTTTTGACGGACAGTGTAGAGATTGATCCAAACTACGTCACACTAACACAGGGAGTAGTTTCAACACCAGCCAGCTTTGTTCAAGCAACATATAACAGCAGGTCAGTGCAACTGTACAGCAAACAAAAACCTTGGCTGTCTAGCCATTGGCTACACACATAGAGTCCCTCTCTACTGTGGTCTGGACCTGACATCCAGTCCCACCAATATACACCTTCAGAGGCGGGACGACGGGTAGGCAGAGGTAGGCGATCGCCTAGGACGCCTACCTCTGCTCATTCCTAAGGGGCGCAGGCAGGGCCGCCGGGTCCTCATAGCGCTGGGGACCCGCCGCGGCCCCGTGCGGCTCAGCTGGCAGTGTCGCGATGAAGTGATGTCATCGCGTTGCTGCCTCACCTCGGGCACACAGCGCGTCATTGGCTGTGCGCCCGAGGAGCTGCCTGAGGAGCATGGGACCAAAGACGGAGCCCTGCGACCGCGGAAGCAGGTAGGTGAGTATAAATGTTGTATTTATGTGCCTGACCTGTGGCCTCATACGCCTGCCTGTGCCCCCATAGCGCCGCCTGAGCCCATACGCCGACCTGTGGCCCATAATTCGCTGCCTGTGGCCCCCCATACGCCTGCCTGTGCCCCATACGCCTGCCTGAGCCCCCATACGCCTGCCTGAGCCCCATATGCCTGCCGTGGCCCCTAGCTATACTACCTGCCTGAGCCCCTATAGCTAAGCCTGCCTGTGTGCCCTATATACCTGCCTGAGCCCCATAAGCTATATAACCTGCCTGAGTGCCCCTATATCAATATACCTGCCTGAGAGTTACCCTATATCTATATACCTGCCTGAGTGACCCTATATCTATATACCTGCCTGAGAGTGACCCTTGTCTATATACCTGCCTGAGAGTGACCCTATATCTATATACCTGCCTGAGAGTGACCATATATCTATATACCTGCCTGAGAGTGACCATATATCTATATACCTACCTGTCTAAGGGGACAATATACTGTACATATACCTGCCTGACTGAGAGGGCATATCTATATACCTGTCTAACTGAGGGGACTTATATACCTATAAATAAGGAGTTACTGGAAATGTGAGGATTCTAAGATATTTGTGTCCAAATCTGCAGGGACGAGTATTGGCCGAGAGAATTCAGCAGGATGGTGTGAACCGGATGGAGAAGAAAAGGGAAAGTGAATGACGCTGATCAGAAATGATTTCTCTGGTGAGTCACTAAATGTAACTGCAGTGTAATCACATATATTTCTGCAGAGCGTCTACATACAATTAGTATCTACCACTATATGGTCACTGTATGGCAGTGGTATATGTAATCAGAGGCTGTGTAGGCACATGTGTTGGTTGCGTTCGGTCAGGGTCTGGCAGGATTATTTGATCCTTAAGTAGTAATTGTTTTGGGTCTTGGTTTTGTAGGAGTTTTTTTTTAGTAACAATCATTTGTCTGGTAGATTTGCTCCATGTATCGGTGGATTATTTAGTGACTGTTATTTAGGGGTATTACATGGTCATATGTAGGTGAGCGATTTTGAAAAAGCAGATTTGTCAGGGCTGATTTTCATTGTGCAGTGACTGCTGAGGAGATGGACTGGAGCTATGTGGGATACGCAGAAAATTAGTGACAGGACCTGGCACAGCGGTGAGAGGAATTAGTGTATGTGGGTGGGGGGGGGGGCATTTTTTGGGTAGTGAGGGGGGGGGGGGGCGCCATTTGCTGTACATGCCTAGGGCACCAAAATGCCATGTCCCGGCCCTGTACACCTTGACCAGTCTCCTACTGACTATTTCTAGCTTCCCTCAAGCCCTAGAGTAAGAGCCTCTCAGCTCTTCAGCAGCTCCAGTTTCTGGCATCAAACCACATACCCAGATCACCTGGAGTACCAGGCTTTTTATAGGCCTCTAGAGACCTGCACAAAGCCTGTCCTGGAACACCTGGAGTAAACACCCACCCAACACATTGTCTACTCCCGATAAGAGCCGAGCCAGAACAGCCAAACTAACTATACACAGTTGCCAACCGCTTACTTCGGCTGACGACATACATGGCCGGCTCCTACCCCACCAAGGCCAGGTAACCTTGGAGACATGTTACTTGCAGGTATCCTGCTTTGCACCACATCGTGGCAGAAACACGTGACTGCCTGAAGTCTCACTGCATCTTTGTAGTATATATATATATATATATAAAAAAATATATATATATATATATATATATAATATATTATATATATATATATATATATATATATATAAATATTAATATATATTATATATATAAAACAATATATATATACATACACACACACACATCTATATAATCTCTCTCTCAGCGGATTATAGAATATGTACCAAGTTTTTTGCAAAAACGGCGATTTTGAAATCCGATCTCATAAAATCCAAGCTGTGTAGACTACAACTTGGATTCTCTATTGAGGTCAATAGATGGTTTTCAAAAACCAAATCCATGTCAAAAACCGACTGGAAAGCCTTGCCGTAGTAAAACAATTGTAGTAAAATTAGTGCATAAAAATCTAATAGAGATGTGATATTAACTCGTTATCGCATCTGGACATACTGGTACTGGCGGTAAGGAGCTTTGTAGCGAGATTGCTTTGTAGCGGCTGATGCTGGCTACTATTTGCAGCCGACAACCGCAGTTAACAGCACGGAATGGAGCCAGCTCCATTCCATGCCGTTTAACAACGTAGACAATGCGCTGAACATGGCCGCGGTGTCTAAACAAATAAAAAACGGTGCTGCGCCTTGTGAAGGCTTCCATCGCTGCCATGCTCTCTGTTTTACTACTTTCTGCCCCAGGCAGGAATTAGTAAAACCGACATAATTGTACATCCTAATGCATTGTCTATGCAATGTAATAGGCTGATAGGCTGTATAAACTATTGCGCACCATAGTGGTAAAGCACCCCAGGGGGACTCAAAGCTAAAGTAAAAAAAAAAAAAAAAAAAAAAAGGTTTTAAAAGTATAAAAAAATAAAATATTATAAAGTAAAAATCATCCCCCTTTTGTCATTTTACAAGATGAAATTAGAAAATGATGCATAATTGTTATCGTCGCACCCAGAAAAGTCAGATTAAAACATTACATCCTTTATCCCGTACATTGAGCACCACAGACGAAAAGAATACCAAAAGGCCAAAATTGCTTTTCTTTGTCCATTTCATGTCCTAAAAATTGGAATAAAAGTGATAAAGTCACATGTATTCACAACTGGTACCAATAAAAAGTACACTTCAGCCCTCAAAAAATGCACCCTCACTAAAGTCCATTACAAAATGTTTCAATTTTTTATATGGTACCAAAACGAAAACCGTACATGTTTGATATTGCCATATTTTTATCACCCTGTAGAATACAGATCACACATCATTTATGGCCATAAAAACAAACCCTCCGCAAATATGGCGCAAGTACATTTTTGTTCACATTTTGCACCACTTTCTTTTGCGGTTTCTCAGTATATTCTATGGTACGGTGAATGACACCTTTAGAAATTACATCTTGTCATGCAAAATAAAAACCCTCATATTTCTATGTATATGGAAAGATAAAAAAGTTGTAACTCAGGAAAGGTGAGGAGGGAAAAAGGAACGTGAAAAACAAAATAGGCCTTGGCATTGAGGGGTCAAAGTGGTGAATGTCCTAGGACCTATGCCACCTGGATGATTCTTTACAGGTACCATCAGGATTAATAGACTAGGTCATTATTTTTGCACTGTATAGCCAGGCTTAAACTGGCCCCCCTGGGAGCAAGGGAGACATCAGATGGGGCCCGGGCACGGTGGGCTACTAGGCATGGCCGGACTGGAGTTGCTTTTCAAGTATAAAGACAGAGGGCGACATGTATGATTGGGAGTTGCACCTGATTTCAGGCGTATACTGCGCCTCACCGTGCCGATTCCACTGTTGGATGCAGGGATACGCTGTTAGGCGCAACCTTCTCCACTTTCGTATGCGCCTAACATGAAGGGGCATGCAGTGGGCGAGACTCACCAGATTCGAAATCACCGACGCATGTATGAATGCCGGTCGGCAAAGTGAGGCGCATTACAGCTCCAACAGGCAGACCTAGTTTAAAGTGGTCTACCTGAGTCGGAGGAGGCGCAGTGAAGCTAGAAGTTATTGTAATGGGACAATACAATACAGTTACAACAGTACAATAATAAAAAAAGAGTGGTCTATAAAATTAATGAATGAATAAAGATAAATTTCAAAGTTGTATAAAATCGTTTTCAATGTATAGAAAAAGTTGATCATTTTAAATGAAAGCAAATATATACACGATCTGGAACGAAAGAAATATCAGCTCTAAAAGATCTTAACAAGAGGGAGATAATTAAACTAATTTTACATTAAATAAGCCAATGATGATGTTGTACTGATGTAATTTTTTTTGTTTTTTTATTAAAAAATTAAGATGTATTTTTTCTTCTTTCATCTTTTATTGTATTTATTATCTACAGCAAGAGCCCGCACAGTACAGGTCTTGCTGGGACCTGTGGTTCTTCAAGCAGGATTTCTATGTTTCCAGGTCTTAGTTGTGGGTGTATTTACGTCCGCAAATACATCACCAACTCAGCCTAAAATAATGAACAGTTAGCTTAGAATTGCTACCAATGGGAAATCCGGAAGTATTTACGTTTAATTCTCTCCCTTTTTTAAGACCTTTTATAGCTGATATTTCTTTCGTTTCAGATCTGATATATAGTTGCGTTCATTTTAAATGATCAACTTTTTCTATACATTGAAAATGATTTTATTCAACTTGGATATTTATCTTTATTCATTCATTAATTTTAAAGACAACTCTTTTTGCTATTCAGTTAATGCTTAATGATTTTTCCCTGATTTCCAGCCTGTCTAGAAACTTAATACGTTAGGCGCATTCCTTCTGCGCCTAAGTTCCGCAATGCGCCTCACACACTGACGAGGTGCAGGGAATTTTACACCGCATGTATCAGCGCACTTCGGGCGATGACATACATCAGGTGCAGCTTTCACGGCAAAAAACGTGAAAACGGGCGCTCCGACGCGCCGAGCTTCATGCATGTCGCCCAGAGAAAGAGAGGCAGAAAGGAAGATGCAAGAGTCTTGTGATATATGTGCAGTCATGTAGAGTAACTGTATAATGGCATCCAACAATCAGCTCCATTGTTATCTGGACACATATATTCTTATCCACAAATAGTAGGAATAATGTGAACCTTCCGTATATAGCATTGTCATCTGTGGAATGGAATGATAGAGTTGCTAAGCTCTTGGCAGGATTTGTGCACCTCATGGTAACTTTTTATCTTATTGCAGATCATTCTGTTTTAAACCATTCTTCATTTTTCTTGTACATAAAATGTAAATGGCTGTACGATACTACTAATGTATAATATGTGAAGTCAGCATGCGATGTGTGATGTGCATGGCTGTGCCAAGTCAAAATGCAAACCGGTCACCCAGTCGCTACTTTTGATCTCAATATATCAAATGAACCCTCCGTTTTGACAGAGGCAGCTCCTAAGGCCATTTAGGTTTTGCCTGCTGTGACTCCTAACCATCCAGTTAATTTTATTGGCAGCATGACTTAACCAAGAGGAAACCACACAATAGACTATAGGACAACTAGTGTCTCTGAATGCTAGAAGCAGAGATCAGGGAAGGTAATCGTCAGCAGATGGTGAGAGGCAGGTGTTATAAACCAGGGTTTATTGGTGGTTGCTCCGGGTGGACCGTTAAATCTGTGTTAATTCAGGAAGGAAAATGCTTCTATGTAGGTGGCCGACCTCAGTCCATTCTCTCATGTACAATAGATAACCTTAATTGGACTATAATCTTTACCTCTTGACAGATCGGTCGGAGAGTGTCTCAGTGACCCATTTACTATTTAGAGGGAAATTCTAACTGCAATTTATTATTAAAGAGTTTTTCTAGACTCATGAAATCTTTTACGAACAGCTGACACTGGTATAAAACAACTAATCCCCTGCCACTTCTGTGCCAAAGCTTCCCTGGTCAGTGTCACTTGTCAAGACCATGAGGACATCATTGGAGTTCAGCAGGGGGACAGGGAACCATCAGCAAGGGGAATGGAAGGCAGCATTAGGTTGGGTTCACAGGTAGCTAGCATGCTGTGCGGCCATATCCTGCATGCATTTAACCAGGAGCTCCCACAGTTTTGCAGTGCAATTTTTGGCCACGCATTTTTCAAATGTGAAACTTATTTTTATTGTTTCACCTGTAAAAACTGTCTGGCCAATAACCAATACATTTTGTGATGAACGTGAATCCAGTCTCCGGGTGTATTTACCACGGTAAAAACTGCAAACGGTTGTAATTGGCTACAGGTGAAACATTTATTTTACGTGCTTTACCTGTAAAAAGTTCATACATAATTAACAAATTGCAAAACCATGGCCCAGTAAAAAGCAGGTGAATCCACCCCTATTCCTTTTGTCATTTTATACAGTTGTCGGCTGTTTTGAGGGTTCCACAGGATATGGTGACGCGAGGAACATCTGCTGCCGATTTTACTGTGGATTTATCTATATTTGAATGGGAGAAGGCAAAATCTGCAGGAAATGTTTATCTGCTTGACTTTAGTCAATGGAGAAAAATCTGCAGTAAAGTCAGAGCTAAATCTACAAATAAATTCAGGACAAATCCTGCAGCACATCTGCCGCTTGTCAACATACCCAGATTTTCCAGCCCAATTCCTGTTTTATTTTTTACAAACTCCCTTAGAAATCAAAAGCCAAACTTACCAAGTAGCTCCGATTGCCGCTTGGAGAACAGTATGGCACTAGATGAGAGTGGCAGATTTTTATGTTGTCTTCAATACCAGCCACATACAGCACACAACTTACAATTGGCAATGTGCCCCCTTATATTGGTGTAATCTTCTAGTGCAAAGAATAACTCTGATATCTTACCAGTAGCTTTTACCTGCTAATATGATCCTATCTAAACCAGTGCTATGACTGGATACGACTGCAGAGCTTTGGTATTATATGTAGAATTCAGAGTTAGTTACTTTAACTTTATTTCCAATTTATTATTAGAAGTCTCCTATTTCTATCACTAGATACAATGTAGAATGCATAAAATCGGGGCTAAAAAAAGGACATGGAGCCATCACCATTTGATAAAAGATAAATGCCAGGTATGCAGTTTACTGCTATAAATATGGGTTCACATATCACAGTAAAGATTCTTTTAAAACATTTTTTTTTGCTGTGTTTTTCTGAAATCACAGCAAGAATGCAGTGTTTTTGCTGTGATTTCAGAAACTGCAGTGTGAAAACGGCCTAAGGCCAGGACTGCATGACTATTTTAAACATCACGATCAAGGCATGTGGTCATGTCACCATCACCAATAATATCCTATGGTGGTTGCATGAAGTAGGATTTGGAGATGCGGCTTCATGTGCCTGCGATTTGAGATTAAAAAATGATTGCCTGTGCCAAAGTGCAATCTTGTGTGTCAGATCTCAGATTTGTATACAATCTAGTCTAAGGGCTCGTCCCCATGGCAAAGAGCAAATACCGGTTGGATTATCCGACCGGTATTTGCTCTGTTTTGTGGCTGTGCACATGGCCACAGGGGGATGTTTTTTCTCTGCAATTAGGTTGCTTTCACATGGTGCCTTTTTGGTGCGTTTTTTCAATGCGTTTTTTGTGCAGGAAGGCACAGCAATTAATGCTGTACACTGCGGCACAAAAATCGTGAAAATTACCATGATTTTACCGCAAATTTACTACGATTTTTGTGCAGCAGTGTACAGCATTAATTGCTGTGTCTTCCTGCACAAAAAACGCATAAAAAAAGCACCAAAACACACCGTATGAAAGCATAATGGAGAAAAGCCCTCTCCCTTTGCATAGACTTGTTCATATTCCGCCTGAAAACCGGACCGCTGCATGGATTTTCCATTAAGGTCAATGTTAAAAGTTGTCACCCGGTTTACACATGGTTTTGAAAAACGAAAACCGTCTGTAAAACCGGTTGAAAACCTGTGCCATGGGCCTTTGGATCCTAAATTTGAGGGTATATATTTCAGAAAGAGCAGTCAAACTGCATCTCTACTGCAAAACACACTTTTTTTTGGCTAAATTGTGACAAAACCATGCTTTTGTGGTAAAAGAGAAACCATTTAACCGCACCCTCTGAATATGTGCCCTCAAAATTTAATAAACAACCTATATTTTGTTGTTGGATTTGCCAACATGTTATATGCCATCTGGAGCCCTGTAAATTGAAAGGGACTCAGAATATGAATCTACTAAAGGCCAAGGATACACAACCATGACATTCCAAAAAGAGAAGGCTAACTGTAGAATTTATATTCAGTTTCGTGTTGGATAGGTCTTGGATGCACAGACAATCCTCCGGACCCTGAGAACAGAGAGTTCAATCCAGAAATTTACTATGTTTTAAGGATGCGAGTTACAATACAATAGGGCTGATCCAAACTGACAAACATGTAGCCGAAAGCCACAAGTAAGGGTATAAATACTACATGGCATAAAAAAACAAAAATGCATGCCACAAAGGCATTTCATGCCTGATTTATCAAGCTTCAGCTTTCAGATTGCTCAGAAGGGGGAGTGTATGATTTGTTTGAACTGCATATCACGTGACCCAGAAGGATTGTTATCACCATGCCTTTCCCCACAGTGTACGGTCACTAGTAAAACAAAGGTCTGTTCATGTAAAGAGCTGTGAGTAGCTATGAAGTAGCTAAGTGCTTAGCACTTCTGCCTCCATCATAGGGGTTATAGGTTAGGTTCAAATCACTGCAGGAACCAAATGTGGATTTTTTTTTCTCAATGCACTGCCTGATTGAGGTTTCTTTTTTCTTTTTAATTATTTTCATTGTTTTATAAATTACTAAGGAGTACAGGGTATAGGAGAGAGTTCAATCCAGAAAACAAGATGAAGTCCAGCGTCCAAAAGAAAAAAATGTTGTGAAAAAAATAAAATCACATTTTATTCTATTCCCACAGTCTCCATTCCTCCTAGGAGCACAGTTCTTCTTTTAAAGGGAATAGAATAAAATATGATTTTAGTTTTTTCACAAAATGTTTTCTTTGGATGCTGGACTTCACATTATTTTCTGGACACAACCATGAACCATGCAAGATTAGAGCACTAAATACAATTGAATCTGAGGGCCATGTAATATTATGTATGCAATTGAATTAATCTATAATCCCATAAGAATACCTGTATACATGAGATTTCCTGCAACTCAAATTGCTGAAATTTGTAAGTAAGGATTTTTTTTTTCATTCGGGGGAAGTAGGTGGTGAATTATTGTTAGCATCACGTTTTGGCAGCCTTTTCTTGGTGTTTGTTGGGATACCATAAAAATGTATCTAGACAGATACTGCGATGGGGCCTTAACCTTCTATAGGGCGAACAAACAATCTACCATAACACAATGTGAATATGGCGTAAATTGTCACAAGACTATGCACCAGATAAGTAACCACAGAGCCTCAGCCTAAGAGGCAAAAAAGTATTGCAGACCCCGAGAGTTTATAAGCTATTTGTCTATAGTGTAACATGTTCAATCGGCATTTCTATAATTTGAATGATTAACAAAAACAACGTGCGTGCATTTAATGCACTTTTCCCTGTTTTTACTGCATGCAATTTTTTTTTCCAACATGTGAACCCAGGTGAAGGGCAAATTATAGGATGTTGTACAACCTGAATAACATTATCACGCCACAATCCCCTACCGTCTAATAGGATTATGCAGTTCTGTAATGAGGGCTGGGGGTCTTCTTTCAACTTCCAGTCAGAAATGTTACAAATCTTGTACAGTGATTGATCACAAGCAGAATTCTTTGGCTGTGCACCTCACATTCCCACACATGTATAGTAGTCTTTACTGATAGAGCATGGCTGGTCTGGAGCTGGGGGTGGGGGGAGCAGTGGAGGTTTGCACTAAACCAAGGACTGGATTCCCTTACTGCATGGCCTCTGCTGTGAATACTACTGTTATATAGCCATGCTTACTAGTCTTGTAGAGTGTATCATATTTACATGAAATTCATGGTTATACAATGCTATATGCAGAGTCAGCAGCGCTTATGTATTTCACATTCATAATAAGAAGAGGTTAACATTTCCAATCCCAGCTGACATAGGACTTACTGACCTCAAAAAAATGTCGTTTTAATTCCCTCCTTTTCAAAATTAACAGTGGACAGGAAACAACAGCACCGATCACTGATGGGTATATTGTCCTAATGGCAGCACATGGCTGTGGTCCCCTAATAAACCCCCTGATTTTGCTGGATAATCCATTTTGTTCACTGCTTGCATAATTTTATGGTTATTTGAAGGCTGAGGTTCCGTGGCAACTTCTCACATGTGAGAAAAATGGATATCAAAAATAGCACTCCAAGGTCACCTAAAATCATGTGTAATAGCGCATTAATGCCAATAGCATCCTGTGGGAAAAACAATCATAAAATCCACATCAGTATTTTTGATTCCTGGTACTTTTCATATGAAATCACATGCCTGATGCCCTCTTCACATCTGTAATGGAGGTTTTGTTCAAATTGTTGCAAATTCCATGGGAATGATGGAAGAAATAGGCCAGCATGCTGCATTATTTTCCCTGGTAAAATAATGTATACTATGGCAGAAACCCGACAAATCTTATTGCAGTCAATGTGGCCCATTGGGCGCCATTAGTGTCTGTTGTAAAACTGGTCCGGTTCCACCTCTGTGGAGGAGATTCTGAATGAAGCCTTTGATGCAGATGTAAACCAGGCCTTATTTGTAGAGGTGAAATCACATGAAGCAGAAATGCTGCGGATTCACTCGCAACAAATCAGCAGTGGATTACGTGAATGAGCTTCTAACAGATCTCATTCACCAACACTGTGGAATTTTTTTGCATGGAAATCTACCTTCAGTGCAGATCTTTAAAATGGCAACATGTCATGGAAAAAGTCTGGACTTCTTCTTAGACTTTCTACAGCAAAATGTATTTGGTTGGGTTCACATGTCAATAGACTGTGCAAACGTGCCAGAAATCAGAGGGGAAGACTCAGATTCTGCTGTGTATTTAACTTGTTTTAATAAGTGAATTTTACTATGTTTTAAAGTTGCAAGTTAACTCCATACAATAGGACTGACCCAAACTGACAAACATGTAGCCGAAAGCCACAAGTAAGGGAATAAATACAACATGGCATAAAAAAACAAAAATGCATGCCACAAAGGCATTTCATGCCTGATTTATCAAGCTTCAGCTTTCAGAGTGCTCAGAAGGGGGAGTGTATGATTTGTTTGAACTGCATATCACGTGACCCAGAAGGATTGACATCACCATGCCTTTCCCCACAGTGTACGGTCACTAGTAAAACAAAGGTCTGTTTATGTAAAGAGCTGTGAGTAGCTATAATGTAGCTAAGTGCTTAGCACTTCTGCCTTCCATCATAGGGGTTATAGGTTAGGTTCAAATCGCTGCAGGAACCAAATGTGGATTTTTTTTTCTCAATGCACTTGCCTGATTGAGGTTTCTTTTTTCTTTTTAATTATTTTCATTGTTTTATTAATTACTAAGGAGTACAGGGTATAGGAGTAGAATGACAGCACCTGGGGTTGAACACTAACTCAGCAGTGAGTGTGTGTGATTACTAGGCATGGAAGAGACTTACAGTAGCTGTTGGAGAGGAGAGGTAATGTCTGAGCATGTGCGGCCAGGACTGAGGGGCTCTCTATAATATTAGCAATACAAAAAAATGTTATTTCAACAGCTTTTACTCAATGTTTGGAGCAAAGCTTTGACATGCATTATGCTGCTTTACATGAACATGGTGGATTTGTTGAAAGTAAAAAAAAAAAAATCTCTCTGCGCAATGCAGGTCTAATTACACGTTGCGGTTAGATCATGTTTTTTTTTCTTGTGCTTTCCACAAAATCTTTAATCACCTTAAAATACTGCAATTTTACAAAACTCCTGGCACAAAAATGTTATAACCATGTATGAATAAACCCTAAAGGTGGTTTCACTCACTGAGAAACTGCAGCTTTTTAAAAAAAAAACACAAATCATTTTTTGAGTCATTACCAGGAATAAAATCAAAAGGGATTGGGAATGTAAAGACAAGATACAGTTTTTTTCTCCTTACTAGAGCCATCTTTGATTTGGCTCAAAAAGCTGCACCACAAGACTGCAGTTACATTTGAAAAAAAAACAAAAAAACAAAAAAAAAAACAGAAAAAAACCCAATTCTAAATGTATGTTGACATGGTGCAGTCACTGAGATTTGATTGCTCTGTTATGAGAAGACACAGCTTATGCTTTGTTCTGAGACTAGATATTTGTAATAGAATAGCCGCATGTAAGTGGTCATAGGGATTGGATCTTGACCATCATCTGACAAGAAATTAGGATGTCTAGATTTATTACATGTAGCTAAGAGATGGTGTGTAAACCAGTAATGGGTGTAATTGACCCCAATTAAAAATGTTGCACTGTTCTGACATGTTTTTTTGTCTTTACATTAATTTTACATAATAATAAAGTCCTTTAAAGCAATTTTGAAAAAGCCAGTACCCTTCAATGACGACTGAACCGCAAGTTGGTGGCATGGTTGTGTTCTGCCATAGGAACACTGTTCCTGGTGGTTGTTTTATGCGGTACCTTCTTTACAAGCTGAAAGCTGGTGGCTTGGGAGCACTGTTTATGACACATAGGCAAAGCTGCAGCATTATAGCTTGGTGCTGAGCAAGCCACTGTAGCAAGTAGGCAGTCAAAAAAAAGCCTTGTTTGGGAGCCATGAGGGCAGAGCAGTATGAAAACCACGTTGGCAGGGCAGTGAAGAGCTGGAAAGGCAATGACGCTTACTGCCCTGCAGAACCCGAACAGTGTCAATGTATCGGGAAGATGAGGGGGATCTTGAGACTTTGCCAGTTGGTCAGCTTGAGAGTCTTGTGCCCCATTTTAAGCGAATGGAGTTCAAGCCTCTCCTTTGTTGGGACGTGAACCTGAAAATCAAGAGGAGCAGATCACCTGGAACTCTGGAGCAGCAGCGGTGAAGGACAGCCTTGTAAGAATTTGATTTTTTTTTCATCTTTTGCCCCCCCCTGTCCCCAGGGTAGTGTTTTTTTTTTCTTTATGGACAACACTTTTAATCTTGCTTTGGTCTGCTGCTTCTTGTCCTGCAGAAACATTTGTATCTGACAAAACTCTGTATATGTATGAACAAGCAATCTCTGTATTAAAGAATCGCAACTCAAACCCTATTAAAGGTAAAGTATTAATCATTGTAAACTAGACAATTTACTGTATGTAATAAGTAACAATAGGGACCTTTTAAGGTCTAGAGAGGTCTAGAGCAGAGCCCAGTGGTTTACTGTCCATGACTGTGTTGGAATGTGCGAATTACTAGAAGGTTAGCAAGTCAATGTTACAAGTGAGGAAAGAGGAAAAAAGTTGGCAATTAGTTGAGTAGCAATGGTAAGAGGAGCCCGGTAATATTTAGGAAAAGGAAGTGGGGATTACTTCGTTAGGGAGCATCAGGGCCATCAAACTACCTGCCCACCTAACCTCATCATGCTTAGCACCTTGGCTAATGGTGAGGTTTTCTGCATTGGGTCTTGTTCAGGAAGAGGATATTGTTTAAATGGGAATTAAAGGGTCCCATCAGAAGTGTGGAGACACCCATTCTGAAGTGTAGTAATGGGATATGGAGTACTTACGAAAAGTTTGGGATATTTGGCTTTTGGTTGAAATTTCAGAAGGAATATAAAATTTCTTGTTTTTTTAAATGAACTAAATGAGACCATCTCTTAACTTTAGAATGCACATGTTCAATTGTTCATGGTTTCAATACTTTTTGTAAATGTTGCTGATCTTTAACAAGGAGCTTAATGGCTTAATTCCCAACAGGTGTTTGATCCCTGAATTGTCCTATAAATTTAGGGAATCAATTTGAATTGGGATTTAAAAACAGTTCTCCTCATCATGTTGTTCACATTTTGATATCATGAGACCAAGACAACACCTTACAATTGATCAACAGTACCTCGCTACTGCGAGGCTTCATGCAGGATGCTCTCAAACAGAAGTGGCCACTGAGCTTAGAGTATCACAGAGTGTCATCAGCAGGTTGTAATAGAGATAGAGAGAGACTGGAAGAGTCACAGAAAGGCAAAGAAGTGGTGGTCTTTTGGCAAGATCATACACTAATGAACGCTTCATTGTAAACAATGCCCTGCGGAACCGGATGATGAATGTCGCACAACTCCAGGCACGTTTAAGGGAGGTGAGAGGCAACCAAGTGTCATATCAGACCATTTGTAACCATTTACATTAGCGTGGTCTGCGCGTTAGACAATTGGCAAAGGTACATGATCTGGCTTATACTGAGCACTCCCCTTGACATCTCCAGCAACGTTGGTGGCCATCATTTCTGCTCAGAGTGAATCAAATTTTATCACTAAACAGCAGTCCAGTGTAGGTGCTCCCCGGCCCATGCATGACGATGATGACTGTGCCTTGTGGTGTGGTCATGTTGTCTAGCACACAAACCACAGTGATATACTTGGTTACGAATGGCCTAACGTTACACTTGGGTGCCTCTCACCTCCCTTAAACATGCTCGGAGTGGTGGGTCTATCATCATCTGGTTCCACAGGCATTAATTACAATGAAGCAGTCATCAGTGTATGATGAAGCCAAAGGACACCACTTCTTTGCCTTTCTGTGACTCTTCCAGTCTCTCTGTATCTGTTACAACCTGTTGATGACACTCTGTGACACTCTAAGCTCAGTGGCTACTTTTGACTGAGAGCATCTTGCTTGATCAATTGTAAGGTATTGTCTTGGTTGCTTGATGACAAAATGTGAACAGCATGATGAGGAGGACTGTTTCAATCCCATTTCACATTGATCCCCTAAATGTATTGGGCGATTCAGGGATCAATCACCTGTTGTGAATTTTGCCATTAAGCTCCTTGTCAGAGATTGGCATGTTGTGCATAAAGTACTGAAACACTGAACAGCTGGACATGTGTGTTCACATTGAGAGATGGTCTCATTTAAAAAAATGTAAGGAATTTTACGTTCATCCTGAAATTTCAACCAAAAGTCAAATATCCCTAACTTTCTGTAAGTAGTGTATGTAATTCTGTGTGTGATAAAGTGGAGTTCCAGTTTCCTTGACAAATTTCTCACATTTGTCTCAGCACAGTGCACCTGTACAACATGCATCAGGGTATAGACAGCTACCTATCAAGGCCCTAAGTTTGAGTTATTTATAAAAAGTATTACATTTACAAAAGCAGTTGTTTCTGTCACTATTTTCCTGTACTGACAAGGGGCTAAACCCTGAAATGGCTGTACACAGATGAGTGATGCTGGCTTGGCTAAATATCCCTTCTTGCTTTCCAAAGATCCAGTGGGTCAAAAGCAAAATGAGGATGTGTTACATCCAACAGAGGGCACTTGAGCTTCTCAGCTCCTTTCCCATAATGCCTTGTGATATGTAGATGCTTCGGGGAATGCAAAAAGGCAATTTCGAATCTCCACACGCCTATATAGGCGCTCTCCCTAAGGAGAGATATTCCCTGTCAGGGCTAAGCTGTGCTCAGACTGCAGACAGGCTGCAACAGCTGATGTCCGCTCCCTCCCTGAGACACTTGCTGCTGACAGCTCTGTGAGTGACAGGGGCCCAGCCACTCCTGACAGGGGGCGAGTGCACCAGCCAATGGGAGGACCCGGAGGCCACTCCAATCAGCTGCAGGGGCGGTATCCAGTAATCCCATTTAAACTCCCTGAAAGCTGACTGCTGTGCCTGTGATATTCCTGGCTACCTTGTTGTTTGTTTTTTGCTTATCCGTATTCCTGATCTCGGCTTGTTCTCCTGACCCCGGTTTGTCTCCTGATTTTGTACCTCGCTCCCGTTCGTGTTTGACCTCGGCTTGTTTACGTTTATCCCTCTGGTTCTGATTTGTGGCTTTGGCATTCCTTTTTGATATTTACCCGGACTGTCTGACTATTCTACTTCCTCACGTCCCCAGCACTTTAGCAGAGGAGGGACTGTCGCCCAGTTGCCATCTGCCGCCTAGGGCAGCACGTCAAATAGGAAGGGACAGGGGGTTGGGTTCTAGTTAGGGCTCACTGTACCTCCCTTGACGTGACATTCCCTTTCTGAGCATGGCACTAGATTCTCCATCACCTTAAGGGTTTTGTCCACCTTTCATAGTTTCATAATTTGTAAGGCCGAAAAAATACAAGATGTCCATCCAGTTCAGCCTGTTGTGCTAAGGTGTTGATCCAGAGGAAGGCAAAAAACCCCAATGAGGTAGAAGCCAATTGTCCTCATTTTAGGGAAAAATTCCTTCCCGACTTCAATCTGGCAATCAGAATAACTCCCTGGATCAATGACCTCTCTCCTGAATCCTAGATACTATAACTTGTTATATTATTATGCTCCAGAAATGCATCCAAACCCTTTTTGAACTCCGTTATTGAATTCACCATGACAAGTCCCTCTGGCAGAGAATTCCATAGTCTCACTGCTCTTACAGTAAAGAATCCCTTTCTATGTTTATGTAGAAACTTTCGTTCCTCAAGACGTAGAGGATGCCACTTTGTTCTAGATGCAGCCCTGGGTATAAATATAAAGCATTTACTTTTTATGTATATAAAATGAAAAGTCAGGCAAGTTTTAAACATACGCATATTAAAATTTCTGGTTCTGTACCTCTTTTAAACCAGTGCAGTAGTCCCCCATCTAGAAAAAAATGGTATAGTCCATATTCCTGTCCATAACAATAGCTGCCATGGAGTAACTATATGAACTTCTCCAGTATTACTACCTCCGGCAGTGTCTTATCATGTGACTACCACACAGGTCATGTGACCCCTGTTATCCAGGTAACAGAAGTGTATGGAGGAGCAGAACTTCTCTAGTATTACTACCTTCAGCAGCATCTTACATCTGTCATCTTCCAGTTTTGTTTTTTTACAGTCATAGTTAAGAAATTTTTACAATAACCAAATTAATAATAATTATTCCACCATTATGCCTATTCGGTTACCCCCTTAGGTGCCATGTGACTCTGCTGCTAACTTAATGTCAAACAGTCACATGTCTGAAGCCAACACTGCGGGAAGATATAGATACATGAAATGAACATGTGGAATCATTATGGGTAATAATATAATTCTACTAGGGGTCTGCTACAGGCTCCCAAATATAACAGAATCCATGGAAGATGTACTCCTCAGGCAAATAAATGAGGCGGCTAATCAAAATAAGGTTTTTATGGGCATCTTTAACTACCCAGACATAAATTGGGAAACTGAAACCTGTAGCTCTCATAAAGGAAACAGGTTTTTGTCAATAACTAAAGATAATTACCTTTCACAAATGGCGCAGGAGCCGACTATAGGAAAGGTCCATCCAGACTTAATATTCACTAATAGACCTGACAGAGTAACAAAGGTTCAGGTTGGAGGGCACCTAGGAAATAGTGACCATAATATAATTAATTCCCATTTATCCTTCTATAGAGTATTTTGTCGAGGAACCACAAAAACACTGAATTTCAGTAAGGCTCATTTTAATCATCTTAGAGACCCTAAACCGTATAGACTGGGACAAGATTTTTAAAAATAACAGAACCTTATGGTAATAAAATAATTAGATATGTAAAGAAGTCAATAAATAACAAAAAGAAAGCGTTTCAGCTACTAAAACAGGAGGGCAGTGAAGAGACACTAAAAATTATAGGGAAAAAAATTAAATATGTAAAATAATGAAGGCAGCAAAGCTGGAGTCAAAGATACATTACCATAGAAAATAAAATTAACCCAAAAATATTTTTTTTAACTATATAAATAGTAAAAAAGATTAAAACAGAAAATGTTAGCACTTTGAAAAGTAGTGAGGGAGATATTGTGGAGGGTGATGAGAAGAAAGCAAACCTATTAATCTATTTTTTTTCTCCAAAGTATTTACCAAGGAAGTTTACCTCAACCCTCTGCTCATCAACAGGAATGTCAACTTCACCTTATATGTTTCGTGTCTAACCCAGGAAGAAGTGCAACTCTGTTTTAAGATTAAAATAGACAAATCACTAGGTCCTGATAGTATACACCCCCGTGTCCTAAGGGAGTTAAGTAATGTCATAGATAGGCCCCTATTTGGGTATGTCCCAAAGGATTGGCACATAGCAAATGTAATGCCAATATTCAAAAAGGGGTCAAAAAGCGATCCTTAGGCTGGTAAGTTTAACCCCTGTTGTAGGTAAAATGTGTGAAGGTTTTCTAAGTGATGCTATCCTGGAGTAAGAAAATAAATGTATAACTTCATTCCAGCATGGGTTTATGAAGGATTGGTCCTGTCAAAATAATCTCATCAGCTTCTATGAGGAAGTTAGTTCTAAAACTGGATTGTGGTGTGGCATTGGATGTTATATATCTAGATTTTTCTAAAGCATTTGAAACTGTGCCACATAAAAGGTTGTTAAGTAAAATGAGAATATTTGGACTGGGGGAAAATGTTTGCAAGTGGGTAAGTAACTGGCTCAGTGATAGAAAACAAAGGGTGGTGATTAATGGCACATACTCAGACTGGATCCCTGTTACTAGTGGTGTACCACATGGTTCAGTATTGGGCCCTATCCTCTTGGATATTTTCATTAATGATCTTACACATGGATTGCACAGTAGAATATTGATCTTTGCAGATGATACTAAGCTCTGTAAAGTAATCAACACAATAGAGGATAATGTTTTATTACAAAGGGATCTGGATAAGTTGGATGCCTGGGCAGAGAAATGGCAGATGAGGTTTAACACAGATAAATGCAAGGTTATACACATGGGAAGTAAAAATCCAATCCATGATTACATGTTAAATGGAAAAATGCTGGGAAAAGTGACATGGAAAAGGACTTGGAAATCCTGGTGGACAGTAAACTTAATTGTAGCAGCCAGTATCAGGCAGCAGCTGCCAATGCAAACAGAATTATGGGTTGTATTAAAAGGGGCATAGATGCACATGATGAGAACATCAATCTATTATTATACAAGTCACTGCTTAGACCACACATTGAATATTGTGTATAGTTTTGGGCACAAGTTCACAGAGAAGACATTGTAGAGCTTGAATAGGTACAAAGATGGGCAACAAAAATAATAAAAAGACTGGGTGAATTACAATAATCAGATAGATTAGCAAGGTTAGGGTTATTTAGTTTAGAGAAAAGACGGCTTTGGGGGACATAAATATGTATAAATATATAAAAGGTCAATATAGAGATCTCTCTCAAGATCTATTTATACCCAGGACTACATTAAGAACAAGAGGGCATCTTCTACGTCTTGAGGAAAGAAAGTTTCTACGTAAACATAGAAGGGATTATTTACTGTAAGAGCAGTGAGACTGTGGAACTCTCTGCCAGAGGAACTTGTCATGGTGAATTCAATAACAGAATTCAAAAAGGGTCTGGAAGCATTTCTAGAGTGGTGCAACGGTATAGCACGTTGTGGTGACTAGGACTCTGTAGGAGGGTTGTTGATCCAGGAATTTATTCTGATTGCCAGATTGGAGTGGGGAAGGAATTTTTTTTCCCTAAAATGAGGACAATTGGCTTCTACCTCATGGGGGTTTTTACCTTCATCTGGATCAGCACTTTAGCAAAATAGGCTGAACTGGATGGACCTGTCTTTTTTTTGGCCTCACAAACTACGTAACTATAACTGATAACAAGTTTAGTTTATATAGTTATTCCATGGCTATGGACAAAAATGTGGGCTGTACTATTTTTTTTATTTTTTATTTATAGATAGAGGCCTACTGCATTGGTATAAATGGTAGAGGATCAGAATTTTTAAATACTTATTAGAAAATTTTTATAATTTCCTATTATAAACATCAAAAATAAAGTAGACCATCTCTTTAATAATAGGTGTGTGGTCTAACTTTTGGCTGCTCTGTATGAAAAATCTGTGAAGAGACTGTAGTTTAACTGGGATGATGGCAGCTTCATTCTAAGGATACTAAGGGTCACGACCATCGATGTGCCATCACATCTTCTGATAACAGTACCCATCATACATTTTTATGTCTTAGCTTGTTATGCCACCACGATGACCACATGACACACTAAAGCATTTATACATGTGGGCCAATAGAAGGGGACTTAACACCTATTGTTGATACTATAGAGGACACTGTGGTCTGCACTCACCAACCTGGGGGTGGTGCTTGAAGGAAAAATTAGTGGAGAGCGGCTTCGGCTACACTCACAGTCAGCGCCCACAGCAAAGATACCGAGAGCGGTATCAAGCCATGGGTGAGGGAGAGAGGAGAAGAAGAAAGCCACCTCATCTCTGTACTCAGCTTTGTGGCAGATGGAGAGTGTGTATATATGTGTATATATATATATGTGTGTGTGTATATATATATTGCAGTTGACTGTATGAATTTTCTTTTAAATTCCCTTTAATATGTAGATATTAACTGGCAAGATTATTCATACGTATATAAGCAATAATACTGGATCATATAGAGTGTCTCTTACAAAACACATGCTAATCAATGCTTTGCTTCCTTACCTGTGTAGCCTGTGGCACATTCACACTCATAATTATCCATCTGGTTGAGGCAGGAGCCATTGTTCTGGCATGGCTTGGATGCACACTCATTGATGTCTATTTCACAGTGATGACCTTGGAAACCTGGCACACAGTAACAAACGGATTTGTTTTCCTTATCCACACAGATAGCATCATTCTGACATGGGTTAGATGAACACCTGTCTTCTACAATCTCACAGTGTTGCCCTGTGTAGCCTGGTTGACAATCACATAAGTAGCTGTCCATGAGCTCTACACACACAGCATTGTGGTCACAAGGGTTGGGTGCACATGGCGACACCTTATTCTGGCACTGTGGACCACTGTATCCATCTTGGCATTTGCATGTAAATGCTACATCATCATCATCTGAGCACTGCGAGTTTGGAAGGGCACATGGGTTACTATCACATCTAATAGTGCAATTAAATCCAGGGGTGCAGTCACACTGATATTCTGTGTATCCAGGAACAGCTTGACATGTGTGGTTGTTAGGACAGTTAAAAACTGTACATGCATCATATAATACTCCACAGTCTGGTCCAGTGAAGGCCTTAGGCTCTGTGGGGCAATGACATGTAAACCCACCAGGTATCTCCTGGCATGTTCCTCCATTCACACAGGTAGTAGGTAGACAGTTCTGTGCCAGACCTAGAGATCAAAAATAAAATGGAGTGTTATTAAAGTAAGGTAATCTATTGTATAGTGCCACATTCAAGCGATTATCAGCCCCGGCAAGTATCCCACCCAACTAGGACCTCAGGTGAACCATAGAGTCTTAAGCAAGAGAAGTAGAGTGAGAATTTCCGGTGTCCCGGCATGGCCTCTTACTTCAAAAACCATACCCCGTTTCAATCAAAAAGGATATTAAAATAAAAAGGTGCCCAACGTAAATTATATAAACCAGGCACCAATGATTTTTTTAACACGTGACCTTTCCATTTACCTAGGTCCCCTTATCTAGAGTACGGGGAGTAAGGAAAAAGGCAGGGGGTTCATGTTTCAAATGCAGTGGTCCCTCAAGTTGCAATGGCCTCAGAATACAATATTTCCAATATACAATGGTCTTTCCTGAGACATTGTATCTTGAAAGTAGACTCGACATTCAATGCCATAGACACTGCTGATCTGCGACTCATGTAATTGATGGAAGATCAAACCAATTACCAATGATTGGCAGTCTAACACCTCTCTACAGTACAGTGCAGTACTAAAGGCACTTCACATGTGTCAGGATGAGCGGTTCCTTTGGGCTTCATTTTCCTTTTTTCTGGTACATTGTGTATGAAGTACATGACTCAAGGAAGCTCCTGTCCTATAAATACAAAGTGATTTCCAGCTTCCAACAGCTCTTTCTGATGTTATATGGAAGGACTTGTTTTATCTGCATTAGTTATCTGCTTAATTGTCTTTAATGATTATTTTGCATTATGTTGGTGACATTTTTGTGCTACAGAACTAATTACCAATTTTCCATAGACTTATGGTTCCATCATACAATGGATGTGCCTTTGTATGGTGCACGTGGAACACAAAGGTGCTGATCAGTAAAACCTGTCAGGGACTGTGCTCTGATTGGATGCCATGATGAGCCCATTTACCTTTTATACATGACCCCATTATGCCATTTGTCTAATGCGCATATGCAATTGATAAAGTTTCTTCTTTTTTTTTTTCTAATGCAGGTTAATAAAACATTAGACCCGATTAGCCACTACATGCATCCGTGCCACATTTTGCCTCTACTATTTTTTCCATGGACCAATGTAGCCCAAAGCTTGTTAGACTACATATCCTTAACTTTACCAGCCATTCCCCCCTCCACCTAACAGATGGCATACCACACAAGTAGCTTACCAGCATGTATTCAGTAGTATAATGTTGTACCGTGTTAGCCATAGAAAGTAGTAGAAGAGTGAAGAAATCAGGCGATACCTTTTTCAGGCTAACTGAGTATATTTGACGGTGAGCTTTCGAGAGAACTAGCTCCCTTCTTCAGACAGGTTGTTAACAGGTTGTTAACCTGTCTGAAGAAGGGAGCTAGTTGTCTCAAAAGCTCACCATCAAATATACTCAGTTAGCTTGAAAAAGGTATCGCCTGATTTCTTCACTCTTCTACAGCATGTATTCAGAAAGAATAAGATGAAAAAAACCAGCTCCATAATAGGATTTGTTTTATCAAGTGTTCATAGACATAAGTGTATAGAAAGCATAGGTTACAGCATTTTGTGGTATTTGCTGACTAATGTGTATGTTGACTCTCATTCCAAGATTGGAAAAAATGGATTGTGCGCGTTGATCTTGTTTTTGCTCTTCAGCTTCCATACTGTGTGTGTATGACAGAATGGAAGCTGAGGAGCATATCTATATATATATATATATATATATATATATATATACATATATATATAATATATATATATATATATATATATATTATATATATATATATTATTTATATTATATATATTACAACACACACACACACACATGGCGAAATAAAAAAATTAATTAATCTATAAAGTCGGTCGTCAATAATTTCTACAAAAGGAGATGGAATATATCATGTATAGAAGATCCTGAATGGGATTGAAACATCTCCCTTTTTCTTTAAATACATTGTTTTATGATTATCAAGAATTCTTGGAATTGGTGAGTTTATCTGCAACCACATTCATCATTGCTTACAGCACAAGGAGGATTTAGTATTTATCATTTCTCCAGAATATATCAAAGCTTACACAGTTCAGAATAATAAATCTACGCTGGGCATATTAGTTATTCAGTACAATTCATAAGAAAGACTTAATGGTGGTCATAAAAGTAAGTTTTTAAAAAAAACAAAATTCAACTTTAGTGTTGAGTTTGTAACTGGCATTAGAAAAGAGGCAAATCAACATGTAAGATCTACAAGGAGTAGAACAAGAAAATCCCTTTGTACAGAAACAAAGTAAAAAACCCAAACTGTGTACACATTGGACAGTATTTATCAAAACCATCTAAGTGTAAGACATCTTTGTTGCGCATAGCAACCAATCAGAGCTCAGGTTTCTTTTTTCAGAACAGTCTAACAATGGGTTGCTATGGGCAATAAGGAGTCTTACACTTGCAGAGTTTTGATAAATAAGGCCCAATACATTTAAAATGTTGGAAAATATACATAGCAAGTTGGAAATTGCAGTACAATTTTAATTGCAGACTATGGACTACTTAAAGGGATTTTGCCATGATAGAATACTGACGTGGGATCATCCAAAATGCACATTTAATCAAGTTTGTAAATCTAATTAATTAAAAAATATGTACCAAATTAGATCAGCTCTCTCCTTTCTGTTTCCACTGTGTGCTGCCATATTTACCAAACCTCCCGGATATGGAGGAGGATCTCGCAAATGGGGGTGCAGGAGTAACGTCTCAGGACGCTGCTCCACCACTACTGACAGCGGGAGGCATCCTGCGCAACTAGACTATAAAAGAGTCTAGCTGGGCAGCGCTCACGTGTCGCAAAGGCTGCCTGGGAGAAGGCCGGCCTGGTAAGTAGCAATACTTACCTGCTCCTGTCCTATTCCCAGCCTCTTTTTCTTCCTTCTGTGGCAGGAGATGCAGAAGTTCTCCTCTCCAACCTCTCTCAGGCCCAACTGAAGCCTTTCTCCTGCCCCCTTGTCTCCTGCCCTTGCAGCCGCAGAGGGTAGGAGACAGGTCACAGGGGGCAGGAGTTGGGTAGCGGAAGCTGGATAGCCTATCTAGCATCCAGGAAAGCTAGGTGACACTATCCCCCAACGGTAGTACCCGGTTTTCCTATCATGGAAAGCCTGGTGTTACCTGTGGGTGATGGGTGTCTCACCCAACGTCCCTGCACATTGAATAGGCTCCCCAGCTTATGTAATTGTAGATGTATAATGCTTCTGTTTTCTTTTTGGAACACTTCGGATTTGGTGGGCTACTTTGGACCTTGGATCTATTTTTTTTAAATTAAGTTGTTAAATAGGGCTGTCAGGGAGTGTTTATTAAAATAATAAACAATTTCTGCAATTTGTGTCTGTTTTTTTTCTCCATTTTATTTCAGTAACAGAGGTGTCTGACAGACGGCTCTTCATTACTATCACTCAGGCTTGGTGTTAGCCAGCGGTGGTTTTTGTCCCCAAGGCTGACACTACCGCTGTGTTACCCTAGTACCCAATGCAACAGGGGTACTAGGAAGAGCTGGGTTACTATCAAAAGTGAATCTTCTAATGTGATGGTCTGCTTCTGAGGTGACTGCAGATTGGTATTTTTAAGAATGGGAAGGGACCAGTGTCAATGGATCTTCCCATTCTGATAGTACCATCATGCTGCAGCTGTCAGTTTTACCTTGCCTGGTTATAGAAAATGGTAGGGACCTCACGTCGCTGTTTTGTGAAAATTATCTATGAGAATCTAAACATAGACATCCATTGTAATAATTACAGTAGTTGCTCATTTTTTGGATTCTCAATAAATAAATGATTTTTGAAAAAAAATAAGACACTGGATCCCGCACATTTTTTTTTTATAACCAGCCAAAATAGAACCAGTGGTTGCAGCCTACTATCAGAATAGGAAGGTCCATGGATACTAGCCCCTTCCCATCCTAAAAATACCATCATGCAGCCGTACCAGAAGCAGACCATCATATTAGATGATCCACCTTCTGATGGTAACCTGGGTCTTTCCAGTACCTCTGGTGCATTGGATACTGGGGTAATAGTTACATGGGGTTAGTGTCAACCTGGTGGTGACAAAAAAACACTGCTGGCTGACACCAAGCCTAAGTGATAGTAGTGGAGAGGCATCTGTCAGACACCTCTGTTACTATGATTGGAAATAAATGGGGGGGGGGGGGCAGGAGAAAATGACACAAAATGCACAAAGCAACTTTTATTTAAATAAACACTGAAACAAAATTCTTTTTTCTCCATTTTATTAAAGAAATCAATCCAATGCTGATCCAATGTAGTCCACGAATCCAACATAATCCAAAGGACAAACCTGTATAAAAACATTACAAAACACATGACAGTACTAAACTCCATTCCCTGAACCCACTGAAGATCATGCCTGCAGCTGATCTTCTGTGGTTGCAGGTTACAGCAATGAACCCACACCTATCATCCCAAAAGCCAACCATCACTCCCATCTATCACCTCACAAATCCCCACCACAACATATCACCCAATAAATCCCTCCTCGCATCCACCTCATAACCTCTCCAGCTATTACCCCATAAACCTCCACATGCACCTATCGCCCCATAACCTCCCCACCCATAGCTATCACCCCAAGTGAAGTTTGTACAGAGGGGGGCACAGGTAGAGCATTGCTGGAAAAATGAGAACTGGAAGATGTTTGTGTGGTAAATTTTGCAGGGTTGTGTCATGACCGGCAGAAGTCATCATGACGGTCTGGACAGGATGGAGACAAAAAGGGAAAGAGAACAACTGGGAGTCCCTTCATGCAACTGCACTGTAATCACATATGACTGCAGAGCCTGTGTACACTTGTATCTACCACTATATGATCAATGTATAGGGGTAATATACAGTCTGCAGAGCCTGTGTACACTTTTATTTACCACTCTGTATACTGGTATCTACTACTATATGGTCACTGTATAATGGAAATATTGGTAGTAGTGTAATGGTTTAGAGCAGCATCTCCCAGCTCTCCTGGATGCTGAATAGGCTATCCAACAACCAAGAAAGCATGGTGATGGCAAATCCCCCAATTAGTGTTTCTTCCAGAGCCTTACACAGTTGGATGTTTTAGGACTGGCCTTTTGTGAAGGGGGTGTGGCTTTAGTACACTGCGCAGTCCATGCAAGTCTCAGGGCGATGCGCTTTGTGCACCACATCTCGTGATCTCCGTGGTGGTCACTTTCAGAAACTGGCAAGTATGTGTACTGCTCATTGTCAGGGGCTCCAACCAGCACTGATCTTCTGCCTTGCTGGTAGCACTTGCTCAGTTATATTTTCATAGTACTTCATAAATGTGTCCTGTTGTGCACCAAAAAGTGTCTCTATGTGCGCTAAAAATTGAGGAGGCAAAACAAAGTCATAATAAAACCCCTTTATCCTCTTAACAACCACCCACCGACTTTTGATGTGAAGCGGTGCAGGCTACTGTCTACAGTGACGCCAAAAGACTTTGTTGCAGACAGAGGTTTTGTGAGTTCCAGCACAGTAGCTGTGCTGGGAACAGAGCTGTAGTTAACAACTCTGTTCCTAGAACAGTGACTCCTGGTGACCCGATTGAGCCCGTGGAATGTCTAAACAGTCAGCCCTGTGACCTAAAGTAGCCCTAGGGCTGTCTGAATGATAAGCCCGTAGTCGGGGCATATTGTGTGACACAGTGTGATGTATTAACATACAGGAGTATACGAATAAATTATTAAGTTTTAAAGTATAAATATAGTTACAAACATAATAATCTGTAAAATTAATCTAACAAGTTTACACTATTTTTTTTTTTTTAAAGATTCTGCGGAAACATATGTAAACTTAAACTATGCCTCCAAAAAATACAGCTTCTCCTGAATAAAACGAGTCCCCATACAAATGTTTATGCTATCTATCATACATGAAAAAACTTTAAAGATCTCGGTTCAAAATAATTTGATCAAAAGATGCTTAAGCTGCCCACGACTTCAACGTGGTCTCAATCGGGCAGTCCTACCCCATCTTTCCCTTTCAATCGAGCCAATCGGGCCCCCGGGGGTCAACCGACCTCCATTTTTCGGAGAAAAAATAAAAAACACCCAAACCTGCAAATCCCTTCTTTTAACAGCCTTAGAGGGGGGGGGACAGAAACAAAAAAAGGAAGCCCCCCCTTCCCTTTCCATCAGGTTAAAATAAAGGGGTGCTTCCTTTTGTGTTTTCTGTCCCCCCCCATCTCAAGGCTGTCAAAAAGGGCATTTTTGCAGGTTGGGTGTTTTTTTATTTTTTCTCTGAAAAATGGGGGTGGGTTAAACCCGGGAGGCCTGATTGGGCTCGATTGAAGAAAAAATTTAAAAGGGACTGCCCGATTTGGCCACGTTGAAGCGTGGCAGCTTAAATCTTTGATAAATTATTAAAACCGGAGTCTAAAACCCATACAAATGTGTCACTGAAAGAAACTGAAAAAAATAAATAAAAAATTACAACTGTTGAAATGCAGGGGAGGAAAAAAACCAAAAAAAAACTGTGTGGTCATTAAGACCTTTTTCAGACCTTTTTGTTTAAAGGGGGTTTAATAAAGCTAATCTTCAGGGGCCCCAATATAAAATTGAACTATACAACTATCAGCAATAACATTAGAACTACCTGCCTAATATTGTAAAGATCCCCATTGTACTACCAAACCAGTTCTGATCAGTCACAGACCTCTAAAAGTATGCATTACCAAGAAGTGAGCATCAGATCCTTTAAAGGGGTTGTCTCATTACAAGGATTGATTTTTATGTTAAAAATCTTGCTAAAACAAGTCACTTTGCGTCCATTAATAGTGACCTAACTATTTCTAGATATACCCCTAGTATGAGCTGAATCAGCTCCTCAGATCGCTATAGCTACAGACCCATTTCATCTCTCCCGATAGGCTGCCAGCGCCGGTCGCTATAGGTACAGACCTGGTGTCCTCAGCAGCTCATCATTGCAGGCCAGTAGTAACCAATAAATGCCCCTGAATTCATAAAAGAAACCGAGAAAATAGGACTGCGGTAAGATGAATAGATGTAGTGAGACAACCCCACAGATGCTTAATCAGAGATCTGGAAAAGCTCCTCAAACCACTCCTGAACATTTTTTTTGCAGTGTGGCAGGGTGCATTATACTGGTAAAATAAGTCACTAGGCTTTCCCATTCCCATGGAGTTGGTCTGCAACAATGTTTAGGTAGGTGGTACATAAAGTATATAGACCAGCTTGCTGCCTATTCCTCCCCAAATAAGTGAAGCACATCAACCTAGACATCCACAGAATGTAAAATAGAATGGGATTCATCTGACCAGGCCACCCTCTTCCATTGTTCTATGGTCCAGTTCTGATGCTCATGTTTCCACTGTAGGTACTTTAGGAAGCAGACATGGGTCAGTATGGACACACTGATTAGTCTGGATCTACACAGCACTGTATTCTGACACACTACTATGATAGCCAGCATTAACTTTTCAGAAATGCGTGCTGCAGTAGCTCGTCTATGTCTGTAGTCCAGGTAGGCTAGCCATATGCATCAATGAGCCTTAGACACCAATGACCCAGTCACTAGTTCACCGGTTTTTCCTCCTTGGACCACTTTTGGTAGGTATTAACCAAAGTTTACCAGAATCACCCTATAAAACCTAATGCTCGTGATGACTGGGTCAGAGCATCTCAATTCAGCCTTTGCAATGTTGCTAAGAACTTTACATTTTTCTATTTTTCCGGCTTACAACACATCAACTTCAAACACTGACTGTTCACTTCACTTGCTGCCTTACGTGTCCCATTTTTCATAGGTGTCACGGTCACAAGATAACCCATGTTATTCACTTGATTTGTTGGTGGTTTTAAATATGTTTTTTTATCTTTCTTTATCCCTTTAGTGACATATAACATATGATACGTCATAAAGCCAGTAAGGAGCTATGGAGCAGGCTCACCAGCGGAGTCTGCTCCATAGGTGGCGGTTGCTAGCTGATTATTATAGCCGACACTTGCCACTAAAAGTAGCGACCAGAGACGCCTCCGATCCCTTCTGTTTAACCATGTTGTTCCCTCTAACCCCGCCCCCCGCATACTGACCTGCATAAGACAGATAGCACATACTTTATCCCAAAGATTGAACAATATAAAAAAAATCACCTGCAAAAATGACACTGGTATGTTTTTCTTCAAATTTCACCCAACTTATAATTACTTGGGGGTTTCCAGTACATGCTATGGTACAGTCAATGGCACTACTGAAAAGTATATCAGGTCTTGCAAAAAACAAGCCCTCATATGTCAATGTAGATGGAAAAATAATACCCAAAAAAACGTTATGGCTCTTGGAAGATGAGGAGGAAAAAAATAAAGCTGAAGCATTATTACCGTCTGTCAGGAAGCGGTTAATCTTTTATGTAATATGAGCAATTTTTTCTTATAATTTAAAAAAAAAAAAAAAGAACAATATTATGAGGTTTACAACAGGACAAAAAAGAAGGAAGCACAAAGCTGCTAAATGAGGATCGTGATCCTGAAATATGAAAGGTCTTGGTCCTCTACTAGGTTTTCAATTGAAGTTTCTGCCATGAAGGGACTCTGGGAATTTAGAAGCAATTAGTGCTGAGAGGGTACAGAGGCTCTGCTCCAAGACAAAGCCTGGAGTTTATGGGAATTTATTCCTATTATGTGTCTAACAAATGATCCCAGTCAATGAGCAGACTCCTGCAGCTTCTTGATGACATGGCTGAGATAATGCAAATCAAGAGGTAGAATGGCATTCCTTTTCCATTCACAAGGTAACTATTGTATTGGAGGAAAGTCAAAGATACACAATATATGGCACTTGCCTGCAATAAGTTATGCCATCTCTGTTGGTATTTTCATCTGTTTGGAGAATTGTAGGTTTTCACCATGTACAATATAATCTTTGTCATCTTAAACAAATTTTGTAATGAATAATTTATATTCTGCAACCAAAAGCAGAATATATTAAAAAAGTAATACTAAAAACTGTTTTTACATGCTTCTTCATGAGAAGGATAGGATGGAATGTGGCTTCTATTCATGGGGGTAAAACACAAGTACCCTTGACAGCACCAATGGCCAAATTTTCCTTTAACTCATGTGACTCATATTCATGGGTGCACTGTGGCATGTCTGTATGTGTCCTACCCAAGTAATGTGCAATTTTCATAGCTTAGATAATTTATCATGTTTACTTCCCTTGCTAGAGGCATTTATTGTAGTCTATTATCTAAAATTACTGTTGTGGAGAAGGACCTATAGCAGTAGCACAAGCCTGTATGGCAGTGTACAGATGCCGTATGTCTCCACATTGGGGAGCTATAGAGGCTTAGTTGGGTGCCGTATGTAATAATCTAATCTTCCTCGAGAGCAATACTTTTAGTGAGGAACATTACATTAATATGGCATGTAAGGTTCACATGCTGTTCTTCGATACATATTTACACACTAAAATATGCATCCCTGAAGTGTACCATTGTTTTCAGAAGAAATATACAGTACATTCATTGTTGCACGGTTGCACATTCCAAATCTGTATTCTGAATAAAATATATAGAATAACATACATTCCTGTCACTGCTTTGTACATATTCATTGTGAAAAATGCAATGACCCAAGATGTTAGTTAGCCCCATTGGATAGGACTAATCTTATATAAGGTATTGGATATATGTCATAGTGCTAAATACTGCATCAAAAGGAAAATTCAATATGCAGAAGAAAAAAAGAGGATATACACTCAGATACCTGTCGCAAATTACTATATGACACAGAGTATTTTTTTTTTTTCAGGGGAAAAATACACCATGTGCATTTAGCCTACTGGAATGCACCAGAATAATTCTCTTTTGCTATAAAAACAAACCTGTATAAAGTCATAGTGCAAAGCTCTAAAACATAAAGGGAGCTATATGACACCTCTGAATAAACCTGATCTGTAATATGGCCATGTGCCGAAGACCTTATCCTCTGTTCTAAGACCAACATTATATTATTTTGTGTCACAAATGTTCTCATGGGACCCTAAAAAAGGTCAGTCCAAACAATCTTCTAGAAAAGATGAGAATGAAAGTTATCTGGGTAATCCGTATCCCCAGACAAACTTTACAGTGAAACCTAATATTAAACTTAAAAGGACATGTCCAGTCCAGTGTAACCATGTGATCTGAGCTTCAAAAGGCCCTCAATGATTTGTAGAGGTTTTGACCTTCATTGGAGATTTGTGTGTCCATCTTTTCTGTAGGCCTGTCTGAAGATTTTGTTAAAAGACAAATAATAAAGCATTACGACACCATTTTGAAAAAGATGCCGATAATTTACATTAGTGCAGTAATTGTCTGAGCAGATTTCACACTCCGAGCTCGCATACAAAATACTAATGATATAACCAAAAAAGACCTTAGTTAATTGTTGTGATATGCGTTTTCAGACAGCTGCCAATGGCCATATGTCCACCAGTAACATCACATCACAGCTTCGTTGGCAAACTTGTGGTTTCTTGCACTTTTGTTACTGGACCGTCGGACCCTAAACAGTCGAATCTAGATGACCGAACTTTGCTCCATTAGTCAGAGATTGAGGATTTGCTTTCAGGATAGAAAAAATATTGGGACAAACCGACCGCATAACTAACTTTAAGAAATCAAAGCAAACCAGAAACAGCCCACAGATCAACTCTTTATGAATTATGTTTGGGGTTTCTTTTACATATTTTTTTTAAAGAAACAGAAACAACAGTGAAAAGGTCACTGAGCATTTAAAACAAGTACTAGGTCAAGTCAGATCAGGACTGACAATTTGCATGAAGAATGAAAAAGGGATTGTGAGGTGTACTAAGCCGTCCTTCTCCACTGTCAGAGTCCATTATTTCCTTCCCATTATGTAATCTTGAACATTAAATGTTTAACCTCCTCTAAAAAGGTTGATGGAACAAGCAATTTAGAAACTAAAGCTTAGCACTGATGTCCATTACTAAAATGTTATCAGAACCCTTGTGCTGCTAAAGGGCATGTCAAGAAAAGAAATATACACTTTCTGGAACTAAAACATGGATGACCTATCCTAAAGGGCTGAGCTGCAGTACTTGGCACAGCTATATGTATGGGCAAAATGTAGCACGTGGATAAAACATTCAAGATCTACGTTCCTGTCAATATTTATCATCTGTACAGGTGCCTGTACCCGGTACTGATGTGGTTGCATTCGGCTGTACTCTGTGTTCCCATTGAAATAAGTGGAGAGTAACAGTGTTGTCACATATGCAATCAGAATAGGGAGCTTTGAGGGCCTGTTCTGGACATAGTTGCAGATCTCTATCTGACATTGATGGCATATCCTATTGGTATGCCATCAATGTTTGTGCTGAAAAAACCCTTTTAATAAAAGTCAATAGAACTTTAAAACTTATGACAAGAAAATGGATACTCACCGCCAATTGCATCAGTTTGTTTCTCTAAGACAGCGGTTCTCAACCTGTGGGTCGCGACCCCGGCGGGGGTCGAACAACCAAAACACAGGGGTCGGCCCTAGCCCAGGCAGGGCGGCCGGCCGAAGAGCTGAGAGGGGCGCTGCACTGGCTTAATAGCTGCAGGGAGGAGCGCTGTGGCCGCCGCTGCACCCCTCCCTGCAGCTGCTTGCGTTTCAATTACTGAGGGGAGGGGGAGCAGTGGGCGCCGTTACTCGCAGCATTGGTGGCTCAGTGAGCCGCTCCTGTGAGCGGCGCTGCGGCGAGGACGGACTTACGTCCCGCCGGTTCTTGTGGGCGGTGCGTGCAGGACGCTGAAAGCGCGCAGCATCACGCGCCCACAATATGTACCAAGCATCAGGAACAGCCCTGCCGTACTCAGTGCAGAGAGAACGCTGATCCTCTACGGCAGGGCTGTTCCTGGCTGCAAGGTAATTTAGTGTTAAACACACACACACACATCCACTGCATCATGTAATGTCTGTATGTGGTACAAGTAACAGGTTATTAACCTGTTACTTGTACCACATACAGCCATCACATGATATACACATTACATTTACCCCCCCCCTTCTAGGGGGGGGGCTGTGAGTGGCACATGAGGGGTCATATATGTAACCCCTCATGTACCAATCACAGCCTCCCCCCCCGGACAAGGTTACATCTATGTAACGGCTCTGCGTGGTACCTTTATATGTATGTGACATGTAGAGGTACCGCTCAGAGGCGTCACACATATGTAACCCCTCATGTAGCAAAATTACAGTTTTGAAGTAGCCATCAAAATTATTTTTTGGTTTGGGGTCACCGCAACATGAGGAACTATATTGCGGGGTCACGGCATTAGAAAGGTTGAGAACCACTGCTCTAAGGAGTCTCAATACTTTGGCTCCATCACTGCAGCACGAATTACCACTAGCTTGTAGTGTTGTCAACATTCATCAAATGGTTAAGTACCAACCGTCATGTGGCAAAACACAGTACTTTATTGAAGCCATTCAAAATAGCGAAATATTTGTGGGTACAATAAATCCACAACACTAAGGCATTTCAATGTATGTATTGAGTGTATTCAATTTATGTTTTTATGTAATATATATGCATTTGTATTTCATGTCTGAGTTGTCAGTTGTGGTTTTAATGACCTGCTAACAGCGGTTGTGTTTTATTATACGGTGAACAAGAACCCTCATGGTTTGAAACACTTTAGTGTAGTAGATTAATTTATACTTCCATAATCCTTCGTATTTTAACTCTGTGTTTTTTTGTTGTCGTTTGTTCTGGGTTTAAAATACTAAGGCTAGATCCACACAGCATCGGACAAAAACCTTCGGAAAGTCGACCGATTTTTTTTACCGATGCACGACCGCGTTTTCTGTCACTGCATGTGCAAAAACATGTTGCTAAATCCGCTGGCACCAGAAAACTAACTTGTAGACTACAGGTCGTTTTTTCTATTAAAATCTATGGGCACGGAAAATGGCCGGATTTGCAGTGGTTACAAAATACTAAAACCGCCGAAAATCCGACTGTTTTCTTCTACTGTGTGGACGTAGCCCAACTTGCCTCATTCTACAGGATGCCAGTCAATACGATGAGCAAGGACTACTGCTCCACGGTAAGGTCAGATATCTTGATGGATATGAATTGAAAGAATGATATTTAAACACTTTGCCATTGTTTCCAAAGAAATAACTCATTTGTCCAACCCCAATTATGGAGGACAAGAATGTATTTCGAGAGGTAATTTACAGAAGGATATGCAGAACAGTATAGCGTTCTCCATTTGATTTCTGGCAGTGAACCGTCCTGTAATAGAGTCCTGTGTAAGGTGTTGGCAAGAGTTTCATCACAATAAAGGGCTGTTTACACCTTGTTTGTGACGTGTTTAGCATGTTACTGGTACTATAGTGGCATCTGGTACCCATAGGGATTCAACTATGAAACATATGCCCTTCATAGGTATTTGTTGGCTTCCTGTGATGGATGGCACATAATGGTAATATTTTACTGGACTCCATGAGATGGAATAGCATGGTATACTACGCAATGCCATTTTTTTTGCAGTATACTGACATATACCAACCAGGTGGAGGATACACTGTTGGGTTATTTACGCTTTAAACATTTAGCATATACAGAACCCTACAATTTTCCTGGCATACACATTAAATGCACATAAAACGTTATGTGAACAGCTCGTAATACAAAAATAATATAATAAGGAGGGACATGGACACCTCTGGTGAAAATATTTGCATTATTTTTAACTTATTTGCACCATCACTTTTTTTTACATGATCCTCAATATTACCCAAAATTTGACCAATGAGCATGAATTATTTACTTTAAGAAACATTTTTTACCTCTTGCTTTCTTTAAGAGACTACAAAAAGCAATAAAAAATTATTAGGTTGCAATATTTATTCAAAGGGTTACCATGTAAATGGAATTTAATAGCATTTACGCACATGTCTTACACATTTGGAAGAACTTTTTTTCATAGCAAGTTGCAAAAAATAAAAAAATAAATAAATAGGAGTCATTAGATGCCCTATGTAATGTGTCCATGGACATGTCAAAGTTGTACATTAACCATGCATGAGATGTACCTGCAATATAACTTTCTCAGACAGCTCTTCTGATAACAAGACCTTAAGCTTCACTTAACATTCCAGGCCAAGAAACTGGGGGCTGAGGTTATCAGCGAACTAAAGCTGGATAAAAAAACACCTTCTGAGAACTTAAGAAGGAAGCTGTCTGCATCTCCAGACACACATTCGACATCCATATAGAACAAATGCCAATTAAAAGTATACAGATGCATGTAAAAGTCATTCTAGGATAATACATAGCTAGAGACAGTATAAGAAACTGTTCACAAAGTGTTTGGGGATACATTGAAAGCATACGTGTATTCCCAATATATACATTCAATACATACCAATGCTTATATGTCATACAAAAGTCAATGGACACAATTTATATATATATATTATATACGATTTATTCACATTGTAAGGTCTATAGGCAGTGTGACCTCTCTCCTTTTGTTTCATGGTTTGTTCATTTGATTTACTTAAATAATTATTTTTATTAATAATAATACTATTATGAGATAGATGATGGCAGGAAATAGTTCACCTAGTCTGCCCTTATTTTATTTCATTTTTATCTTCAGATAGATACATTTTTATCCCATGCATGTGGAAATTCACAAGCAGTGCTATACATCAGTATCCCTCAAAATGTATAGCACTCCAAAAAATGTGGGTGCTATATAAAGATTATAATGCCAAGCTTAAGACTGGGTTTATACATTTAGGGTTTTCCCTTCGCTAACAATTGTCTATGTAACTTACTACTTTCCATTTACACACTTAAAGGGGTAATCCCATCTGGAGAAATTTAAGTCTGTGTCCTTGACTGTACTCGGGTCTCCTATTAGGCTACCTCCACACAGCATCGGATAAAATGTATTTGAAAGTCGACTGTTTTTACCCCGATGCCTGATCACGGTTTTGGTCAGCATATTTGCATATTTAGCCTTAGGGTTAACAGAGAGCTGCAAAATCCAATTTCCCCCAGATGGGAATACCCCTATTATCTAGCTATACTTTTTTAGTAGTTGTCTGCAAAAACCGACATCTACTCCTAATAAACTTACACACACACTTTATATAGCTGAATGTGCATGTGTTTCCTATGGAGATAGGGAAGAATGCTGCTGCCAGACACCTCTGATGCTCGCTTACTTCTCTTGAAGATATAGAATTGAAATATAAGAATGCACATGCCCTATGCTTTTTTCCATCCCAACATAAGCTAGGCGAACATCAATTGAGCATCTGATAAACACTAGAAGGTTGGTCAGTTACACCAAAGTCAGGTAGTCTCAGATGACCCAAGTCTAATGTGAATTTCCACCTTTAGATTTTTAATTAATATGGGAAAATTTGAAGGAAATATTGTTTGTAGCAAAAATAAACTTGTTAAGGGTATGTTGACACGGCGTACTGGGGAACATACTGTACGTAGTATGCCGAGTGTTTTGGAAGTACGAGCTGATCAACGCGTAGAACCAAGCACAGTGGGGACCGGCCATTCGCTTCTCTCCGGCGTATTGTACGCCGGGGGAAACGTGGTGTAATTCATAGCTCTCATAGAGCTCTCATAACTGCGTTGCGCATTTCGCCCATACTAAAGCGCAAATACACAGTGAAATGCGCGCCGCAATTACGCTGTGTGAACATACCCTTATTCATCAGCACAGTTTCTTCCCAGCCTACAAGTGATCACATAAGTCACTCTCCCCATCTAAAAGTCTGTCACTAGCAGGTGTCATTTTTAGCTGGACTACAGCACTATATCACAATAAATATGCAAGTAAAGTCAATCACAGCACCTTAGTTATAAAGGCTGGACAGTGTTACTAGACACAGTCAGAATTATGGTTGATTGGAGATGTGATGTCACCTCCCTAGAACTGAACTGCACTCCAGTGAACATTGAATTATTAGGTCAACAAGTGTCTAACCCACACACTGCCAATGGAGCATGCAACATCACTGAAAGGAATGTTTTTCTTACATTCTGACCATACACCACTCTGTAGATAGCAGCTACAAGGTCACTGGGCCGTTCTTCTTTTGTAAAGCTTCTGATCTCATCCAGGACATGAATAGCAGAAAGAGCTACAAATATGTATAAATTATTTTCTTCCACCATACTGGTTTAGTATTACAAGAAGCTATACAGTAGACTATGGGAGGTTCAAAAGGTTAACATTTAAAGTTTTTAACATTATGGCTTCCCAGCTCCAGCCGAGATATACCAAATAAGAGCATATGACTAAATTAACAAGAAACCTGTCGGCTCTCCTAGCATGTTCCTCGTTAAATAGACTTAAAGGGCGTTATCTTGTTATAAATATTAGCTTTCAACATGTAGGGAATACTAAATAAAGATGTTTTCCAAATATATGCGTTGTTCATTTTTTTTGTTAAGGAGCTACAAGTGACTTGATCACCTTCTGTGCTCTCTTTGGTTCCCCAAGTGACCAACCTCTGTCTGATAGCAGGGAGTGTGGTCATCACACAGGTCACAAATTTGGGCAGTGAGAGCTTGTTTGTTATCTGATCTTTCAGACAAAAGCCAGTAATTACTGCTGTTTAATTCAGAAGCTTCCCTGGTCCTGACAGCATATTTATCTAAATTAGCAGGGGTCTGAATAAACAGAGCTCATATGCTAATTACAGACAGCTTGACCAGGAAGTGTCAGAGCAAAGCAGCATTATTTCATTCATGCATCCTATGAATCTTTGAGATGAGACAACCCCTTTTAGTATGAACTAAAACAAAGATGATCATATTTTCATTTCTAGAAAAGTATGAATAAATTAACAACTCAATATCCCTACACAGTCAGCACTGATTGGACAGTATATGGGGTAAAAACCACTTGTCAAGTTATACATAGGAATAACAGGAAGGGTACAATGCAGTATTCTTAGAAAATATTTTCCAATATTGCCATCGTGCCACCTGTCATCTTCCCAAAACGCACTTTGATGGCATATCCTATCAATATCCTATCTCGGGAATGTGTCCCTGCTTGCACACGACTCTCCATTCTGTTCTTTAAGAGTTTCTAGCACAACCAAACACACCGCTCACCTGTACTGGGAGTAGTTCACAAGTGCAACCGGCTCTTCATTCTGAGCTGACCCGTTTCTGAGACAGGAGCGGGTACCATAAGTGGGACTAGCACCTACCAGATTTGATGGCATATTTTATTGAAATGCCATTAAAGTGCAAGGTGGAAACACCCTTTTAAGACTCATTCCATCCAGTTCTGTTCTTGTAACAAAAAAAGGACTTTTCGAGGAGAATTAAACAAGTTACTCAATAAGCTGATGACAAGGGGATCCCTTGATATTAGCTGCAAACCATAGGAGGAACCAACAGCAAGTGTTCAATTAATCTGCAATGTACAAAGAGTGAAGAATTACAAACATCTATGTAATGCCTATCCATAACAAACCCTGCAGAGTGAGAGAAGTTCTGGGTAGTTGCCCCAGCTAATAACTTAGGTTTCAAATAACCCTCTGTTAACCCAGAATTCCCTAACAAAAGTATTGGAAAATGTAGGTTGCCTAGTTTGGAAAATGGATTTTTTAATAAGCAAAGCAGAAAATTAAATGAAAGGGTCTAACAAAAGAGTCTCTCACCTTGGAGGGCCTGAAACATCTGTGTATTAAATACACTATTAATTTCAGTGGAAACTATGTAATGCATCACCTATATTTGTGCTTCAAGAAAACTGAATATCTGCTTTCAGGTTCAAATTACAGGTAGTCATTGTGGGCCCAAGCATGAAGGCACACAGTTGTCAGTCTATCATCATGACACCCTACTAACAAAATGTCATTGTCTAGAGAAGAAAATCACCTTTGAACATCCTTTTAAAAAACTTGGACTACCACACCAATGACATATAAACCATATAGGCAGCCACTGCAAATTTCAGGTTGCCAGCATAATCCTACACAATATTGGGTCTGTCTAGAGGTACAAGACTGATAAAAAAAAAAAATAAGGAGAAGCTATCGGCGGAGGTTGGGAGCACACAAGCACCATTTCCATGAGGTGACTGCAAGGGGTTGTCTCACTCCATTCATGCAGCTTACCTCAGTCCTGTTGACTTGGTTTCATTTTGAATTCAGGGGCGTATTTACTGGCTTCTACTAAGCTGCAGGTAGAAGCTAGGTCTGTAGCTATAGTGACCAGTTCTGGCAGCCTATCAGGAGAGATCAAACAGGTCTGTAGCTATAGCGACCTAAGGAGCTGATGTAGCCCATACAAGAGGGGATATCAAGGAATAGGTAGGACACTGTTAATGGACACATATTGCAAAGTGACTTGTTTTTGCAAGATCTTTAACATAAAAAGCAATCCTTTAATGAGACAACCACTTTAAGGCATGTTAAGAACCAGTATAAAACCTTGTATTTGCATCCGCCTGATCTGCACCCAATAGCAGTACATTATATAGGTTTATACTATAACGTACCATGCATCAGATACAAAAGCATAAAATCATTAAATGTAATAGGAAATATAAGCACAGTATGCCAGGTAACCACATCCAAATGTCCTGCAGCTGCCCGGAAACCGTTCTGGTGTATGTGTAGAAGGCAAAACTAAGAAAAATCCAGTGGCAAGGGATGAATTCCTAAAACTTCAAATTTTATTCCAGTTAAAAAAAAATAATATATATATATATATATATATAATATATATAAATATATATATATAGATATATAATATATATATATATAATATATAATATATATAAAACTAGACATAGTTCAAGAGTTAACAAACATGGCTTGCTCGTTTCAGACATTAACAGCGTCCATAGTCATGGCACAAGTGTGCAAAATAAGTAATAGCACAGATTGAAAAGTAGGGCTGTGTTTAGATCTGCCAGAAAGAATAGTGGCAGATACAACATGATGGACACCATGAAAAAACTTAAAAGCTATTAATCACTGCTGGACTTTTAAAGGGGCATAAGGAGATATTAGATAACAGGGGCCCCATATACTGTTCTTGCATGGGGGCTGTCCATTGTCTGTAGCCACTACTGGATGGATTGGTGCTGCATTGTGACTTCTATTAAGAATGTAAACAAAGGCCCTCATGTTAAAGGGATTGTTCTGTGAAATAAATATTATTTTGTTTGTTTAGGATACTGATGCCCTATGAAAATAAAATAAAACAATACTTGGCTCACCTCTGACCTTGGATCCAGTGCTATGCCGTCCTCACTTCCTTTTGGTTGCCAGTTTCCTTTCAGTCTTGATCCAAGTGAGATATCACAGTTGCAGCCGCTGATTGGGTGCCGCTGACATTACTGTTCAGAGTTCTGACTTTCGGTTAATGGCACGTGACCCCTGCAACCAATCAGCGGTTACAGTGGTGACCTCCCGCTCAGTTAAAGACTGGAAGAAAACAGAAGACCAGCAGGGAGTAAGGACAGCTTGGCGCTAGATCAGAGGCGAGTGGAGGGTATAGAGTTTTTTTTATACTTTTATTTAAATAGGGCAGCAGTATCAGAAACAAAGCAAAAAAATGTACCGGAAAGCCCCTTTTAAGTTTATTAGCTCTGGCATTTACCTACAATTCAATAAATAAGGTAAAGTTGCTTTAAAGACATACATGCCAACTCTCCCGCTTTTGGCGGGGAGGTCCCGCTAATGGGGGTCCCCCCCGCCCTCCCAGCAGTGTTGGCATTCCCCCCGCCGCCAGCAGGCTGCGGGGGGACTGCGGCGCAAGAGTAGCGCTGGTGCGCTACTCTGGTGGCGCCGGGCCGCTCCTACAGGTGGGTGAAGCGGCCGCAGCAGCCGCTTACCCGCCCGGCGAGTTTCACTGACTTGTGCGGCCGCAGCTGCACAGTCAGTCAGCAGTACAGGGAGAAGGCAGGAGGGATCGTTTCCCTCCTCCCTTCTTCCCCTGTATGTACGGCGCCCGTGTGCGCTGTACATACACCTCAGTGTCGCAGGGGAAGTGACGCGCGGCTGCACTCACTCCCCTGCGACGCTGAGACTACTCAGTCGGCCGGGAGATGTCCGGGGCTGCAGGAGCCTGGTGAGGTAAGTGGCTTTTATTATTTTATTTTTATTAGTTATAGGGGGGGGCATCTACCTGGCTACAATGGGGGGGGGGTCTACCTGGCTACAATGGGGGGGGTCTACCTGGCAACAGAGGGGGCACTACCTGGCTACAATGGGGGGTCTACCTGGCAACAATGGGGCACTACCTGGCTAACAATGGGGGGTCTACCTGGCACAGGACTAGGGGGGAGGAGGGGGCACTACCTGGCTACAATGTGGGGGGGGAGCACAAAATGGGCGCGTCCATGCAAATCCGCGCGCCGCCCTCTACAGTCTCCTGCTTTTTCAATTTCAAAAGTTGGCAACTATGTTTAAAGAGTATGTTCACACAGCGTTTTTTGGACACATTTTAGGGCATATTGCGTGCCCACCACGCCCCTAAATAAGCATCTAAAACACCTGAAGAACCACGCTCATTGACTGCCATGTAAAACTATCATCATTGTTCAGACGCCAATTTTACTCAGGTATTTTTCAGTGTGTACTGTCTGCACCTGCAAATAACTGACATGTCAGTTCTTTGAGGTGTTTTAATAACAAAGCATCTGCCTTGGGCAGTTTGGGTCGTTTCCTCGCAGAAATTCTACAATTGAAAGCACGGAATTGTCAACGAGGAAACAACGAATTTTCACTGCGGACAGTATCCGCGCTGAAAAGTAATGTGTGAACGCTCCCTTAAAAGTAACTGTGCCCCCTTTATACTTGGTCATTGTGCAGCTGCAAAAGTTGCACCAAAAGAAGGTTCACCCATGGTCCCATTATATTATGAATCCCAATGACACCCCATTGACCGCAAGTAAGAATTTTGTCTTGTTGTCCATCATTTTGGCTACATGCTGTTATTGTCTTGAAGTGATGGAAATGCCATCAGTGGCCCCAGCAGTGTGAATAGAATCAAACTTGGAATAAAGTAAGGTTGTGTATGAGAAGCACTTTGCACGCTGTGAATTAACCAGAACAGTTCAAGGAGATGCAGCCTATGAGTGCTGCTGCTGTAATAATTAATTGTTAATCCGGTTCACCCTAATGCCCAGTGTGTAAGTCACTAACTGCTTGCCTCCCTGCTGGAATGTAAAATCATTCTCTAACACCTCATCATGTTCCTTATCTGAACCTCCCACAGCTTTGTAACACCGCACAATGACAGCACATCACTTGTTCCTGCAATGTCAGTGCTGACTGTAGGAGTTATGCAGGTGTTAGTGGGAATGTGCACAGGACTGGGGGGTACAATAATAGGAGGCGAGCAGTGAGGTGGCACAGAGATGGAAATTTACCAGAGGATTACACAGGAATAATGACGTTCAGAGCTCAAGAGATAAGAAATTGATAGTAAATAAAGGATATGCAGTCTCTGTCATGCTGTGTCTTGGTCAGGTGCTGCGTCCAATTTAGTTGTGCAGGCCCTATCAGCTCTATGTTACAATTCCTATACAGGACTATGGTGAGAGTAGCACAGTATAAGAGGTAAAACACAACCAGGGCCGTTCCTAGGCTAAATTTCACTCAGGGCGAGGTGAAGAAATTTCGCCCCCCGGCTCCCCCATCTAACATAATGTGCCATAATGAAAAACAGTGCATCACCATCAACCAAAGCCAAAATATACAGAAAGCTTTACCACAATCTGCTACATATAAAATTACTAGATAAGTCATACAGTTACCAAATAACACTGCTACACCAATCCAGAATCCCAAACCACTAAGACCACATATCACCACATAGTGACCAGATAATACCACCACACCATGACCACATATCACCACATAGTGACCAAATACAGCAACACTGTGACCACATATCACCAGCACATAGTGACTGAATAATACAAACTGACCATTACTGAATACAAACCATTATACTTCAACCAATATTACCAGCATACAGTGGTGGATACCCGCTGAACACAGGCTCTGCACACATATAAATGGTTACAGTAAAGTTATATCTAGTGACTCACAGGAGACGTCTAGAAAAGAGTTGTTCTCTTTCTCTTCTTCTTCTTCTCCATCTTTCCCAGACGCCATGAAGACTACTCCCGACTCTTCACTGTAAAATTTACAAAACAAATATCTTAAGACTCCTCACTTTATCAGCACTTCCCAACCAATTCCTATCTCTATACAAACTCCCCATCTATAGCACCTCATATGGTAGCCATGTAATAGCCCCTGTAGCCATGTAGTAGCCCCCTATAGCCAGGTAGTAGCCCCCTGTAACCAGTGATGCCCCCCTGTAGCCAGTTGATGCCCCCTGTAGCCTAAGAGATGCCCCCATTGTAGCCAGGATGCCCCCATTGTAGCCAGAGATGCCCCCATTGTAGCCAGTGTGCACCCTTGTAGTCAGTGTGCCCCCCTTGTAGCCAGTGATGCCTCCCTTGTAGCCTGTGATGCCCCCCTTGTAGCCAGTGTGCCCCCATTGTAGCCAGTGTGCCCCCATTGTAGCCAGTGATGCCCCCCTTGTAGCCAGTGATGGCCCCCTTGTAGCCTGTGTGCCCCCATTGTAGCCAGTGATGCCTCCCTTGTAGCCAGTGATGCCTCCCTAGTGTAGCCAGTGTGCCCCCCTTGTAGCCAGTGTTCCCCCCTTGTAGCCAGTGTGCCCCCCTTGTAGCCAGTGTGCCCCCCTTGTAGCCAGTGATGCCCCCGGTAAGTAATTATAAAATAACAAAAGAGTACTCACCTCGGTCCGCGCGTCCCGGTCCGGAGCTGCTCAGCAGTGGGAGCTGCTGAGCGGTGTAAGCAGTGTGACGTCATCACGCTGCTTACGCTGCACGCAGCTCCCAGGGATCTCCTTGATGGCAGAGCTGCCAGCCGAGGAGATCGAGCGTCACAGGGGGCGCGGTGAAAGCTGTGCGCCCCCTGCGACACTGAGCGCCGATACATACAGGGGAGCAGGCAGGACGGGAACGATCCGTCCCGCCGCCTCCTTGTACCGTCAGCTGCAGGCTCTGCGCGTCCCCTAGGATTGGCCCTGAACACAACCCATTTGGACTAAATATCAGTGACTGTAAAAAAATTGGCCCCTCGCCGATCAGACATTAACCACTGACAGCCGGTCATAATAATTTGGCTGTTTTTTCCTTCCTGCCTTCCAAGAGTCATAACTTTTTTTTCTGGGACAAAATCTACTTTTTAATGGCGTCATTGACCATACCAAAGAATATACTAAGAAACCGCAAAAAAAATTCTAAGTAGGGTGAAATGCGATTTTTTTTTACTTGTGCTGTGGTTGCGGGGGTTTTATTTTTACAGCGCTCACTCTTTGATATGAATGATGTGTTATCTGTATTCTGCAGGGCAAAACAATTCCGGTGATACCAAATATGTAGGCTTTTGTTAGGTTTTAGTACTGTAAAAAAAATCCAAACATGCTCTATTTTTTAAATTTGCGCTGTAAAACCATTTTCTGAGACCAATAACATTTTTGTACTTCCACCTATGGAACGGAGTGATGATGCAATTTTTACGGGCTGAAGTTTACTACTAGAGATGAGCGAATTTCTCAAAAGTTAGATTCGGCCGCTTCGCCGACTTTTCCCCCAAAATTTGTTTCAGTCCGAATTTATTTGTGGCAAATTGCATAAAACAGCTATTTGGCTGGCTGGCTGCAGAGAGCCTGTATAGTGTTGTAGAACATTGTGTCATGCTGAAATATGCATAGGGAGCATGGTTTGGTATTGAATGCTGTGATTTAGTATGACACGCAGATGACAGTTGCCGCTCTTAGAATCGCTTCACACTTCACTTATCTGGGCAGTTACGGGGGCAAATAACTGAAGTGGGAACGCAGCCTGACAAGGTAATGTCAGCGCCAGCTGGAAAGAACCGAGCTGAGGGCCAAGATCCTACTAGAGCGTCAAAGAACGCACTCCTTTTAAACCGTCATCAGATGATTCCAAAGATTATGACAGAACCTGTTTTGTTAAACGCTGATACAACTAGAGCCCCACCCCTCCAGAAAGAGTGGCGAGGGTGTCGGCAGTAATTTTGTCAAATAACTTATTTGTCTAAAAAAAACCTTTGAAATACAGCTTGTGTTTTTGTCATATACACACATCTCCATTACAGGCAGGTTATTATTTTGGGATATTGTTCTCTGTGCCAAAGGGCTACTTTTTTCACTTATAATGTGAAACAGCTTTGAAATACAGCTTGTGTATGTCATATACACATACATCTACATTAAACAGAGTTTGTTATATTGTAAATTTTTGATTAAACAGTATGTCAGACAGAGAGGTGGCAGGCCCTTTACATGGGAGGGGGAGTGGCATTAATGTTCCTGGAGCAGGCACAGGTCCCAGCAAAGTAAGGGGACGTTGCAACAGGCGTCATTCGGCGAGGCCAGAGCTACCGGTGTCATCTAGCGGACGTGTGTTGACCACCAAGCCAACGATTCTTGAATAGTTGACTAGGTCTTCCGCTTCCTCCTAGATTAAATCTGACAACCCCAGCCAAGAGTCGGTGGGTTCGTCGGACACAACCATTAGTTGGCAGGTCAGGGGCCATCACCCATCATGAACCCGCCTCTATCCCGTTCGGGTTCCCTCAGCTAGTGAACTATTATATGCTGTGAGCTCTGCACCCACAGGACATTGAGCAGCTACTAGGTAGCAAAGAGGTGGGGCAGACATCCACTGCTTCTTGCAGTAGGTGGGCAAGTAGTGATGAGGAGAGTGGCAGGAAAGGTTGTGTTGTGAGGTTATGCAGGCTCTGTACACCGAGACCGTTGAGGAGGACAGCAGTGATGGGCAAACACTAATCGATGACGATGTAGCTGACCGCACTTGGGAGCCAGGTGAAGCAAGGGCTTCATCATCATCATCATCATCGTCGGGAGTTGAGGGCGGCAGCTTGTGCGTCAGGCAGCGGCGCAGCCAACAAGTCGGTAGTGTGGCCGGGAGTCAGCAGGGTGGCAGCAGTGCGAGGTCGGGAGCCAAACAGCCACGGGGTAGACCACCCGCTTCGCAGCTCCCTTCCAGCCCAGAAGGTATCGGCGCAGGGGCTCACCGAGGCAGTGTCAGTAGCAGTCAGTCAGTACGGAGCGTTGGTGGTAAAATCACCTACTCGGCGGTGTGGCAGTTTTTGGCCAAGACACCAGAGGAGGCGAACATGACTATATGTAGAATCTGTGGGCAGAAAGCGTGGCCAGGGAGCTAATGTTGGCACCACTGCCCTGCGTCAACATATGTAGCGTCACCATCCAGTGGCCTGGGAGAAACGTGTCTCAGATGTGGTGGTCCATTCTTCCGATGCAGCATCCAGTGGCACGCATCCCATTTCAGGCAGTCAATGCTCCACCACCTCTGCCGAAGGGAGAGGTCTGTCTTTCCCATTATTTACTGGTTCAGATGCTCCTGCTTCTCGCCATTTATGGCGCCAGCAGTCGTTCAGCGAGGCGATTGAAAAGAGACAGCAGTATGCGTCTAGCCATCCTAAGGCGCAGAAGCTGACTGTGCTCCTGTCCAAGTTGGTGGTACTGCAGTCCCTCCCTTTTCAAGTGGTGGACTCTACACCGGTCAGGGAACTGATGGCTTGTGCCAAGCCGAGGTGGAAAGTCCCAAGCCATCATTTCTTTTTGAAAAAGGCAGTACCAGCCCTGCATAAATATGTAGAAGAGAAGGTGGGCCAGTCCTTGAGTCCAGTGTCTTTCAAAGTGCACGGCAGCGCGGACGTGTGGAGCTGTATCTACAGTCAGGGACAGTACATATCCTTTACGGTCCACTGGGTGAATCTGCTTCCTGCCCAGCCACTTGGACAGGAGACGCCACATTCTCCTTCACGTTGTCAAACTGCTGATCCTGCGCCAATGTCCGCTTCCTCCTCCACCACCACCTCAGCCTCCACTGCAGCGACAAGTCTTAGTGCTCCTTCAACATACCACCTGTGCAGGGCACGGCGGTGTCACACAGTTCTATACCTGGTTTGCCTGAGCGAACAAAGTCATAAAGGGGAGGAACTGCTCCGCGTCATGAATAACGAAATCGATTTGTGGTTTTCTCTGCGACAACTGAAAATCGGAACCATGGTGATAGACAATGGAAAGAACATGGTGTCTGCGCTGTGCCGAGGATGGCTGAGCCACCCGCCCTGCATGGCGCATGTGTTCAATCTGGTTGTCAAACGGCTCCTCAAGTCTTCCACTCATCTGCAAGACATTCTAAAAATGGCAAACTTTGCATGAACTTTTGCCATTCCTACACCAAGCACACCCTCCTTGAGCTGAACAGAAAACAGGGAAACTATAAACAGAGAAAAACAGAGAGAAGTCTATGAACAGAGAAAAGCCATTAATGTTTTCTTGATGATCCAAGCGGACAGGAGGGGAGGTATCTAGAGATTAAGGCAGAGATGTATGGAGGGGAGAGGTTTTGGAGAGCCTTGTAGGTCAAGGTAACTAACTTGAACTGGATTCGCTGGGCAATGGGTAGCATGTGAAGGGATTGGCAGAGGGGAGAGGCAGAGAAGTAACTAGAAGAGAGGTGAATCAGACGGGCAGCAGAGTTAAGGATGGATTGGAGGGAAGCGAGGGTGCTAGATTGGAGGCCACAGAGAAGGATGCTGCAATAGTGAGGGCATGGACAAGCATTTTTGTGCTTTCAAAGTGAAGGAATGAGCGGATTCAAGAGATATTTTTCAGGTGGAGGCAAGGGTAAGGGTTTGGATGTGCAGTTAGAAGGACAGATTGGAGTTAAAGGTTATCCCAAGACAGCGGACTTGCGGAGCCGGTGAGAGTGCAGCCATTGACAGTGATAGAGAGATCTATCTGCGCCATCGTCCATCTCGCAGGTCTGACCGGGGGGGTTCCTCAGCGTTCACGTATCACTGCCATGGCTGCTGTGAGGGTGGAGAGGTAGGAGCAGTACCCGCTCCATCAGCAGCAACCAGAGTCTGGAGTTGTTGATGAGCAGCTTTCTTCACCCGCCTAGTGAGGAAGGTACTCACCAGCAGCAGCACCTGGAGCAGACCCTGAATTCTGGCTACCTGCCTCAGCTACTATTCTGATGCTGTCACCTGCCTGATGCCACACATCTGCTGCCAGCTGCTCCTTCTACCACTCATCATTTTTACCAGGGACTGGTCTTGCTACCCACCTACTCACTCTTCACTGGGCCATTATGTAGTTTTCTGATGCTGCTGCCACCTCACCACTCAGGTCTCCACATGCTGCTGCTGTCACCTCCAGGCTATGTCACCATGTCAGGCTCTGGCTTGATGCTGCTGCTGCCGCCGCCACCTCCTCATTATGTCACCTAGCTGCCGCCACCTCAAATTTATGATATTGTGCCACTCTCCGGCCTGATGCTGCTGCTGCCACCACCTCCACACTGTGTAGTTGTGCCAATCTGTGGCCCACTCATGCTGCTGCCAACTGACCACTCTCTCAGTCGACCACCCTGTGGTTTTCTAATGCTGCTTCTGTCCTCCACCACTCTATGACGTTGCCACTATGTTTGGTTTTCCCGTTCTTTTAATCCTTTAGAAGGAATGAAAAGGACAAACACAACCTATTGTGTCTTCGGAGAAGCCGTAAGGCCAGTATGACATGGTCCTTTGTTTGCATCAGGATTGTCTGATGATTAGGTAGCCAAAAGCAGGAGTGGATACAAAACACAAAAAAAGACATGCAAATTTTCCATTTACATGTTATTTCTTTTTGGATCAACTCCTGTTTCTTTTTGGCTTTAGCAATACTGATGGATTATTGACTGATTGAAAGTGGACACTGACGGATCAAAGGAAGGGCAAAATGATCAGTGATGTCAATGCAAAATTACTGACGACACCCTCTCCACTTTTTTTTTTTAGGGGGGGGGGGCTCTACATGTATCAGCGTTTAACAGAATTTCCACAATAAGGGAAAAAATTAACTGTTTACAACAGATAGCAATATCCCAACAGACTGAACTTGCTGGATTTGAGATGTGTATAGGGCAGAAATACACACACTGGATTTGACACAGAATTCCCCAGAAAAAGTAGATAAATAACTCTTGGCCACAGATTGCAATATCCCTACAGACTAAACTTGATGGATTCCAGGCGTGTGTAGGGCAGAAACAAACAAACACACACACATGATTTGACACAGAATTCCCTACAAAAAGTGGATAAATAACTCTTGGCCACAGATAGCAATATCCCAAAATAAAAACCGCTGGTTCAAGAACAGGTGTGTGTATATGACACACTTGTGAAGGTCTTTCACCCCAGTGTTTTGAAAATCTTAAATATTTTGCACAAAGTGCAATTTTGTACAGCTACAGAGAGATGCTTCTGCTTAGGAGACACAGTGACAAGTGGCAGAATTTAATACGGTTGCCCTATTTATAGGGCTGTGACATCACAGAATCTGGCTGGCTGCTGATTGGCTGCATGTCTGCACATGTCATTGAGGGTGTTCCTTTCTTCCTCCCATAGTTTTTCCCCATATCACGCCATGTGCTCGTGACCATTTTAGATTCGTTACTACGAATCGCCATGAACTTCGGCTTTGTTCAGAATCAAATTTTTCCTGAAATTCTAAACTAATTCCACTTCATTGGAATCGATTCGCTCATCCCTATTTACTACTTATTACCATTTTCGGATAGATGCAACTTTTAGGTCACTTTTTATTCTGACTTTAAGAGGATGTTAAATTACTAAAAAAAAAACATTTTGGCATTTGGAATTTTTTCTCGTGTACAATGTTCAGCATACAGGATAAATGTAATTTTCTAGTACACTGGACTTTTACAGATGCGGCAATACCAATTATGTGCAACTTTTATATTATTTGGAAAATTGAGACGATTTAAACTTTTAATATTTTTTATAATTTAAACATTATTATTATTTTTTTTACGCTACTATTTAGTCCCCCTAGGGTACTTGACCTGAAGGGATGTAATTATTAGTACACCCGTCTGCATTATATTAGCAGCACTATAATTTCCAGCCTGGGGCAGGAAGTGATACAACGTCATACATGGCAGCGATAGAAGTCTTCACAAGGCCTCCAGCTGCCACGTCAACCTACTATCTCACCGTGGGTGTGCTAAACGGAATGAAAAACAATGCATTGCACTGTTCCTCATTCATTTACATACTGCTTTGGTTTCTAATGGGTTAAACAGCAGCAACTAGAGCCGGCTCCATTCCCTGCTGCTACCGGTGGGTATTAGCTGCATTAAGCAGATGACACCAGCCATCTATGTATCAGAATTAATGAGTAATCCCTCTACATAGAACCTTACCAGCTCCATGACTTACTCATACATCATATGTTGGTAAGGGGTTAAAGAGGATTGTGCCAGCTCCTGTTATGTCTGTTTTAGTAAATACTTGTGTTCGCCATGAAACTATTCTAGAGCGTCATTCTTTAGATATGTATCTCACGTGGTTCTCCTGTTATTCCTTCTAGAAATGTATTTCTAATCTGTCAGATGGGTGTTAACACTTGTGGGTGTGTCCCTGCAGAGTCTGACATTATCCAATCAGTGCTGACAGTCAGTGTGTACAAGGACACACCTCTTCAAAAACTAGAATGGTAACACCCACCTGACAGATTCAGTAATACATTTCTAGAGGGAATAAACAGAGAAACAGCACAACACAGCATTATAAAAGAAGATACTGCAGAATTGTTTTCTAAAGTGGGTGGGGAGTAGAAGAAGAGGGCATGGTCTCCCACAACCAGACACATTTGCTCTAATTTATGACAGGCACTGGTGTATATTATGGCCGAACTCTACTCCTGGTCATAGATGGTATAGGTTTCATTTTCAGATGCACGGACACTGAAAGAGGCGCCAAAATTTATTTAGTCACATAAACTTCAATATATTTGGCGCAACTTACTTTGGAGCACTTTTTATTAAAACTGGTATGGGAAATACATTTCCCTAAGGCTATGTTCACACGGCTTAACTGCGGGGCGTAATTCCGCCCCGCAATTACGCCGTGTGGCCGGGGGCGGGGCAGGAGCGGGGGAGCGAGCGGGGGGGCCGGCACTTCGCCGGCCCATAGACAGTCATTGCTAGCGGCGCGTATACGCCGCTAGAAAGTGACATGTCAATTATCTCCCCGCCCGGCGTATTCGCCGAGCAGGGAGAGGAGACGTAATGCATAGTTCTCTATGAGAACAGTGCATTACCATAGTTACTGGGACGGATTCAGCCTGTAATTGGCACACTTCGGCGCGTAATTACGGACTGAATTACGTCCCAGAATAAGCCGTGTGAACATGGCCTAAAAGTAAATTAGTGTGGCAGAACATTTGATTATTCCGTGATTAATTGGCCATTATCCTTTCAACAAAACTTGAAAATATCAATAGTACAAGCTTATATAGGAAACTTTGTTATATATCTCATTACGGAAAAATGCCTCTTTCTACACTTTTCAGGCTCATTTTTATCCACCAAAGTGTTCATGCACTTCTGTCCATAGAAGTCTTTTGAGATGGGAAAGGAGGAGGGAGCTACAGAGTAAAACAGAGAGACACAAAGGCACCGCTGAAAGCTCTAGTAAGTGTTATATCTGAACCCAGTGCTTGACTAAACCTAACACTGCTGTAACGCACAGAGGTAGTGGATCCACTGGACCACCGCAAGCGATGGCGTAAGCCACGCCAGAGAGCGGAATCTAAGTAGGTCTCGGTTTTCACCAGATCCCGCCGCAAAGCGGGATGGACTTGCTGCGGCGGGAGTCTACCAGGTCGCTACCCCTGACGTGACTTGCTTGCGGTGGCAGCCAAGATAGAGCGTGGTGCAGAATCGTGAGGCGAAGTCTTAGTCGGGAACGGGCGATAAGGTCAGGACAGGCGGCAGAGGTTCGAGGTTGAGGGACGGATGCAGAGAAGAACGGTCAAGGCACAAGGAACACTTTCTCATTAGGCTGATGAGGCACTAAATATCGTGCAGAGAGTGGTAGTAGGTGGAGCCTAAATATAGGGTCAGCGGCCAGCAACAGCCAGTTACCGGCGCGCTGGCCCTTTAAATACGCAGAAGCCGGCACGCGCCCTAGGAAGCGGGGACATACGCACCGGCCGGCAGTGGGACGCGAGGAGGCAGGAACACGGTCGGGTGAGTAATTGAGCTCTGGGGAGCGAGTGCGCCCACGGACCGATACACGGACCATGGAGCCACTCGTTCCCAGAGCAGGGGAGCGGGCAGGAGCGGATGCGCCCGCAGCCTGCCCCAGGGGCTGCGCCGCCATCCATGACAACTGCTCCATAAGGTCCTTCATGCTGCTACTGTGCATCTGTTAGAGGCTGTAAAGGGGGAAGACTAGGGGAAAATGCCATATACGTATTATATAATAGTAAGAAATAGTGCATAATAAAGTTTCCAAAAACACAGACACTTTTAGTGCAAAAATTTATACTTAATTCTCACAACTTCCTACTGCAGGAACTTATCACGTGTATCACTCACAGATACTATACAACTGTGTGACAATTTATGTAAGGCTGTATTTGCTGCCGATAAGGACCCATCAGTCACATAGTATAATTCAAGTGGAAATCACAAAGGCTGCATGTTCTTTTCAGTGGCCTTGACATATACGCAGCAACAATGTTGCATACAATCAATGCACTGCACATAGTAAAGTAAATGGTCATTGTGTATTGTCAATGATTTGCTTATTGTATTCATAACAGAGAATTAGGGACATATAATAAGTCATTTACTGACATAAATGTCAGGCAGGGTCCTCTCTCCTTCTGTATCAGTGTTACACTTAGGGCGACATGTATGATCGGGCTTTTCGCCTGTATTTTGGTGTAACCTGCGCCTCCCGGCCCGAATCCCCCTGTCGGACGCAGGGATGCTGCGCACCGCATGAAGGGGCGGGCAATGGGCGCGGTGTGGGCGTTCCGGGGCAGGACGCGGCGCGCTCGAAAACTCCGAGGCATGTACGATCGCGAGTCGGCAAAGTGAGGCGCATTGCAGAGCTCGGCAGCTCCGGCAGGCAGACCTAGTTTATTTTGGTCTAAATGTTCTGGCGGAGGCGAAGTTTGCGAGAACGGAACATGCGAGGAAACATAGAAGATCCCAACAGAAATCTCGGCGCTCCGCTCCGTGCAGCATGGAGTATGATTCCAAAAAAAAAAAATCGCCTTTATAAAAGGCGGAAAACATTCTCAGAAAAGAGCTCAAACCTCAAAAATAAAAAATACATTTAAAAAATCACTTTCCAAAAATCTAGAACGGCGCAATATCAGGAATTAGGATATTGGAAATTGCCGGGGAAAAACAGTAATTCAAATTCTGAAAGCTATTTTCATTGGTCGGCAGAAACCGGCCAATCAGAATAGGAGCGACAGTGAACCATTAAAACCTATGGAGAACTATTGACCAATCAGAATGAAAGGCGGGACGTTCAAAATACATTAAAAATGCATAAAATAGCTGTTTGGTTGAGCTAGGGGGGGCTTGGCTATCTCGGCCAATCAGAATAGGAGCGACAGGGACCCATTATAGCCTTTGGAGAAGTTTGAACCAATCAAAATCAAAGGCGGGCGTTCAAAAACAGTAAAAATTTGAAAAAAAGATGTTTGGTTGAACTAGCGGGGGTTTTGGCTACCCCACCCAAATCAGAGCCAGCTATTTCCCCCTTTTGTACTAGGGAAAGGATCCGCATGAAATCTCGGCTCTCGGCCGTGCGGATGGAGTATGAAAAAAAAAAAAATTTTTTATTAGTTTAAATTTTCTTGAAGAAGAGCCAAACCTCTATAAACAAAAACAATTAAATCCCGAAAAACCCTTTTGTCGCGAGCCCGGCCTACACGGGAAATTTGGGATAAGAGAATTGCCGGAAAATACAGTAATTAAAATTGTTTAAGCTCTTTGATTGGCCCGGCAAAACCGCCAACAGAAAAGGAGCACAGGGGCCCCTTTAAAACCTAGGGGGAAAAATTGCCAAAACAGAACAGGACGACAGGGACCCATTTAACCAGGGAAAAAATTTTGACCAATCAATAAAAGGGCGGGACTTTCAAAAACATAAAAATGCAGAAAAGAGCTATTGGGTTTTGAAAAAGCGGGGCTCGCCATTTAGCCAATCAGACGCAAGCAAACTTTCTCAAGAGTTCTATGGGAAAAAAATTGAAGAGCTCTGTAAATTGGCAAATTTTAAAAGAGGCGCGGTTATTTGGGGCCAAGGGGGGGAAGGGGCGACGCCTTAGGGGTTTTTCAAATCCAATCGGGAATCAACGTACAAGCCAAATCAAATGAAAGACTACAAAAAGTTGTACCGAGTGTTAAAAAATGAACAAAATATTGGGGAAAAAAAAAAAAATTTTAATTCAAAAAAAACATGTTTTTTTCTTATTTTCGGGTCCCTGACAAAGTATGGGCAACAAAATAAAGAAATAAACAGATTTTATTGAATATTTTTTTTTCATTCCCCCAAATTTTATTGTTCTTTTATATCACTCTTTCTGCATTTTTATGTATTTTGAAAATTCCCCCTTTTAATATGATTGGTCAAATTTCTCCATAGTTAGAATGGGTCCCTGTTGCTCCCCATTTGATTGGCCAAAACCCTCCCAAGGGGTATAATGGGGCCACTGTCGCTCCTATTTATTTGGGCAATCTCCTCCATAGGAATAATGGGGGGACTGCGCTCCATTTTGATTGTCAATAAATCCCCATAGGATATAATGGGGCCACTATCGCTCCCCATTTTATTGGCCGGCTTATGCCGCCAAACAGAAGAGCTTAAACAATTTGAATTACTGTATTTCCCGGGAAAAACCTATACGCAATTCCTTATTAGCGCCCGTCTTGGGGGACAATTTCGTTGTTGGGAAATTAAAGATTTTTTTTTATAGAAGGGTTTTAAACGCTTTTTTGTAATATTTTTCACATAAAAAAAATGATTTTTTATTCATACTCCATGCCCACGGCGCTGAGGCCCAGATTGCATTGGGGGGGGGCCCGATTTTCCATAAACAATGGGAGAAGTAGCTCGTCTCTGATTGGCCGGTAGCCAAGCCCCCCCCTGCCAACCAATCACTCTTTTTCTGTATTTTTACTGTTTTTTTGAACTGCCCGCCTTTGATTTGATTTGGTCCAAAACTTCTCCATAGGGTATAAAGGGTCTTTGTCGCTCCTTTTCTATTGGGGGCTTCTGGACCAATCAGAAGAGTTTTTAAAAAAATTTAATTACGTATTTCCCCGGCAATTCCAAAAATTGCAATTCCTTTATGTAGCGCCGGTCTCGGGGACAAAAGCTTTTTTCGGGATTAATTGATTTATGTTTAAGAATGTTTAGCTCTTTTTTTGGAATATTTTACAACTAATAAAAAAGAGCTTTTATTCAAACCATGCCGCACCGCTGAGCGCCGAGATTGCATTGCCCGATTTCTCCATAGACTACATGGGAAAGTACTCCCTTTTTGATTGGGTGGGGAAACCAAACCCCGCTAGTTCAACCCAAAAGCTCTTTTCTGATTTTTACTGTATTTTGAAATGTTGATTGTCAATAGTTCTCCATAGGTTTTAATGGTTCACTGTCCTCCTATTTTGATTGGCCGGTTTCTGCCACCAATTAAAAAACTTTTAAATTTTTTCGTATTTCCCCGCAATTTCCCAAAATCCAATTCTTGATATAGCGCCGTTTAGATTTTTGGAAAATGATTTTTTTTTAATGTATTTTTTTATTTTTTTAGGTTTGAGCTCTTTTTGAGAAAGTTTTCCGCCTTTAAAAAGGGGTTTTTTTTTTTCATACTCCCAGGACCTTTAAATTTTCGCTGTTTTCCACCTCTCTCGAATCTGAAAACATTTTCGCAGTCCCTTCTGCCCCTAAGTCCCGCACTCCCCCCCACACATGGCGAGGCGCGGCGGACTTTTCCCCGCAGTAAAACGCACCCCTCAAAAGGGGCGAATATTGGGCGCAGCGCCGCACTGCCCCCATGCCCCCCGCCTGCCCCCAAACACTGGCAAGGGCGCGGACTTTACATATATGTATGAGCGCGCCCAGTCCGCATAAATCAGGCCAAATTTCCCGAAACTGCAGAAAGGTCCCCCCGCGGGGCGAGTTTCAAAATGCCCCCTTAGTGCACATTATGAAAGGGTTTAGGTCTAAAACCATCTTTTCCCAAAAAACCCTATGGAAAAAAAATGATTTTTGGACCAAACAGGTTATACATGGGGCCCTTAGTGTTATGGTATTTGTCTTATATTATGTACCTGAACACCTTGGCCTGTACAGCTCCCTGGAATTAATGGCGCTTTAAAATAAATAAAAATATTAATAATTTAAAAACATTGAGCTTTTTTGGTTTTCCTTTCTGTATACTACACATTAATGTATTGTGGAAAGATTATATGTCAGATATTTTGATATTCATTCATCAAACTGATCCCTTTGAATTAGGTCATCCTATACTCATACAGATCTTATGCACACTGTCTTCCAGACACGGTCTTCTATGGTTGGGATATTTGCCGAGAAAACCTCCAGTCCATACATTAAAAATATAAGCATTCAACTTATAGGCCAAAAGAGCATCCTTCTGGCCTTCATTAGAATACCTTTTTTTCTACTGAATGAGAAGGTATACAGTGGGCCTCCAGAAAATGAAGAATTCCATGTGGTCAATTAAGAGTAGCAAAAGATGAGTAGCAAATGATGGAGCCTATATTGTTTTAATATACATTGGAGAGCCAGTAATGCAGTATACATATAACCTAAGAGTGTTGTGCCACAGGAACAAGTTATTGCCAAAGTGCAATAACTAATGATCAAAGTGCAATAACCAAAATATCTTCAGGTGAGAGGAAGTAATGTATGGAGGAGAGAAAATCTGTACATACAGATGGATATTTGGAAGACCACATTACAATCCTCCCTTAATCATGATCAACACTTGAACAGTCCAGTAATTCTAGATATACTGTATACTACTTACAAAAAGTTAGGGATATTTGGCTTCTGGTTGAAATTTCAGGATGAACATATAATTTCTTGAACATTTGTTTAAATGAACCAAATGAGACCATCTCTTAGCTTTAGAATACATATGTCCAACTGTTCAGTGTTTCGGTACTTTTTGCACAACTTGCTGATCTCTAACAAGATACTTAATGGCAACATTCACAACAAGTGTTTGATACCTGAATCGCCCAATAAATTTATGGCATCAATTTGAATTGGGATTTTTAACGGTCCTCATCATGTTGTTCACATTTTGACATCATGAGACCAAGGCAACACCTTACAATTAATCAGAGCTTCTAGTATGCTCTCAGACAGAAGTGGACACTGAGCTTAGAGTGTCATCTGCAGGTTGCAACAGAAATACAGAAAGACTGGAGAGTCCCTGAAAGGCAAAGAAGTGGACGTCCTTTGGCTACATTATGCACTGATGACCGCTTCAATGTAAACAATGTTCTGTGTAATCAGATGATGGATGCCACACAATTCCAGGCACGTTTAAGGGAGGTGAGAGCTGACCATTCAGACCATTCGTAACCATTTACATCAGCATGGCCTGCGTGCTAGATGACCGGATTACAACACCAGGCACAGGCATCATACACTTGCATGGGCTGGGGAGCATTTAAGCTGGACAAGGGACCAGTGGTGCTCAGTGCTGTTTAGCGATGAAAGTCAATTCAATCTGAGCAGAAATGATGGCCGCCAACGAGGCTGAAGATGTTAAGGAAAGCGCTATGCATCAACCAGGTCAGGTAGTGGTCAAGTACCCTTGCCAGTCATCTATATACATAGATCTTAAAGGGGTTGTCTCACTGCATTGATTCATCTTACTTCAGTCTTGTTTTCTTGGTTTCACTTTGAATTCAGGGGCGTGGTGTGTTTACTGGCTTCCACTAGGCTGCAGTAGAAGCCAGATCTGTAGCTATAGCAACCAGTGCTTGCAGCCTATCAGGATAGATCAAATAGGTCTGTAGCTACAGGGACCTGAGGAGCTGATGCAGCACATAAAAGAGGGGATATCTCAGAATAGGTAGGACACTGTTAATGGACATATATTGCAAAGTGGCTTGTTTTTGTAAGATCTTTAACATAAAAAGCAATCCTTGTAGTGAGACAACCCCTTTAATGCAAGCTCCCCAACTTTTCTGAAAGGACCAAAAGACTACTAGAAAACGGGAGTCCTCCTGGATGAGTTGGCAAGTCTCCTGCAGCAGCAGCCATCTGGCTGCTAATGTAGGTGTCCTGGTACCAGGGTCATGCATCATGAGACGATAGCCTAATGCCTGGTGGCAGGGAGAAGAACTATACAATCTAGTTGAGGCCATGGGCTCAGACTTCTGTATAGAGTATTGTAAAGAATAGAGCGACTGTCACTCCCTGCCTATCAGGACAGGATACAAATTGCCTGCCTGTCTGCTACAAGTTCATTCCTTGTCTCCTCCCCAATTCACTGACCATCATTTTAACCACTGGCAGACTCCCTGCACAAATAGCTTATTGTATGCAGCAGTATATGTGTTACTGGCATTAATGGGGTTAAGAATCTGTGATGTGGACCTGCTAACAAGCTTAGATTGAGGCAGAGAGAAGGACACTAATCTGTGCAAATCTCAATTTACCCTGAACTCAGTAAGTGCCATATTCTAGTCTGACACAAGGCTCCAGGTGTGATGTTTTGCCGTTACATATTTTATAAAGACATGACTGTGCAATACACTGCAGTAACAATTGTGTGCAAGTGCTTTCAATTCTAAAGAACCAGGTGATAGAGTGTTTATGTCAATAAAAATGCCAACTGCTTTTTCGGCTATGTCTCCACTGCACACATTTTCAGGCCTTTTTTCAGTGCTTTTTGTTTTCTAAAGCCGCTGAAAAAGAAAAAGCTGAAAACAGATCCCATAGACTTTAATAGTAAGAACGTTCTGTAGTCTCCATAGAACTTTTTTTTTCCTGCTGATTACTGCTTCAAGTCGTTGCAAAAAACAACACAGTGGGGCAGAAGATTTACTATTGAAATATATGTAAACCACCGGATGTTTTTTGGCGCAGTTTTTGGACGGTTCTGCTGAAACACCGCCCAGGTGTTTTAACAAGGTATATAAATATTGCATACATTAAAAACTGCCCAAAAAACACGCCAAAAAAACTGAAACCACCCAAAAAACTCGTTGGAAACAGCTGTCTTGGATAAAAAACTGACGTTCAAAGCAGTTTTTAGGTTTTGGCTTTTGACGAGTTTTTTTTCCTATGCTGTGTGGACCTAGCCTTACAAGGCGCTCAAAAACAGCCGTTTTATCCATGTTTACATTTAGAATACAAACAATGTAATGTAGCATTCTGCTAGGAACAACAAATGTACAAAGTACAGAAATACAATGTTGTTATTTTACAACACTGCTGACCATTTTACAGGATGTACCTTTTCTCTGGACAAAAACTTAAACATTGTGCATTTCTCTTATTTAAAAGAGGCTGTTTGGTTTATAATAAAACATATAAAAGATAAAAAAATTTATGTGGGTAAATTTTCATTAAGGCTGGTTCACACAGGATTATTTTACATCAATATTTGAAAGCCAAAACATGCAAAAGGTGCAAATCTCCCCATTATAGTTCTCTTTAAAGGTTCCACTCCTGGTTTTGGCTTATCAATACTCCCTATGAACTCAGCCTAAATCTGCACTGTGCATTCCCGCTATGGCTGCTCTGGGTGATGAAAGCAAAACTGTAATCTTTGTTCATGAAGATGTATGGACATTTCACCTGGATGCAGCTGATGTACAACCTAGATTTTGAAAACATACATACACATTTACAGAAACAGTATGTGTGTGTATGTAAAATATATATATATATATATATTATATATATAAAATATATATATATATAATATAATATATAAATATAAAACAACACACCAAAAGAGTTTAAACCAGAAGTTTACATGCACTATATAAAAAGACACATATGCATGTTTTTCTCACTACCTGACATGAAATCAGACTAAACCTTACCCGCTTTAGGTCAATCAGGATTACCAATTTTGTTTATATTTGCCAAATGCCAGAATAATAAGAGAGAATTTTTTAAGGCTTTTTTTTACTTTCCGAGTCAAAAGTTTACATACACTAGGGTTACTATGCCTTACTATGCTTCTGATGTTTATTGGCAACATCTGAGTTAGAGACTCATCTGGGAATGTATTTTAATGCACACCAACACCACCATGCTTCTGTGTGTAACATCATGGGAAAGTCTAAAAATCGCCAAAGATATCATGAAGAAAATTGTGGACTTGCACAAGTCTGGATCATCCTTGGGTGCAAGTTCCAGATACCTGAATGTGCCTCGTTCATCTGTACAAACAATTATACACAAGTGCAAACAAGATGGGAATGTCCAACTGTCATACCTCTCAGGAAGGAGAAGGGTTCTGTGTCTCAGAGATGAACGTTCTTTGGTCTGACGTGTGCATATCAACCCAAGAACAAAAGCAAAAGACCTCGTGAAGATGCTAGCGGAAGCTTGTAAGATTGTGCCATTATCCACAGTAAAATTTTACTGTATCAACATGGGCTGAAAAGCCAGTCTGCCAGGAAGACGCTATTACTCGAAAAGAAACATATGAAAGCCAGAAGCATGAACAAAGACTTACATTTTTGGACACCCGTCCTCAGAGCCGTCTTAACAGCATTATGGGCCCCTGGGCAGAGCTGTGAACTGGGCCCATGAGACAACGCAAAATACAGATGACACATCACTTATACCAAAAAGTACACACCATAAAAACAAAACCACCACAAACATGGCACAATTACGTTTTTTTCACATTTCACCCCACTTAGAAATTTTTTTCAGATTTCCAGTACATTACATGGTACATTCATGGCATCATTAAAACAAACATCTTGTCCCACAAAAAAACAAGCCATCATGTTTCTATGTAGATAAAAATAAAAGGCACTCTTTTTATGCAGAATTGACATACCACAACTAGGGCCGTATTGACAGCTGAGGCTGCTCTAGGCACTGCGCTTGAAAACGCCCCTCAACTTGAGAGGTTCACACAATGTATTAAGCAACGTAGGCTTAGATACACAGGACCAACAGATATTATAACACTTGACAGGCTTAGGTACACAGGGACAGCAGATATTATAACACCTGATAGGCTTAGATACGCAGGGCCAGCAGATGGCATACACTGGATAGGCTTAGATACGCAGGGCCAGCAGATGGCATACACTGGATAGGCTTAGATACGCAGGGCCAGCAGATGGCATACACTGGATAGGCTTAGATACGCAGGGCCAGCAGATGGCATACACTGGATAGGCTTAGATACGCAGGGACAGCAGATGGCATACACTGGATTGGCTTAGATATGCAGGGCCAGCAGATGGCAAACAATGGATAGGCTTAGATACGCAGGGTCAGCAGATGGCATACACTGGAGAGGCTTAGATACGCAGATGGCATACACTGGATAGGCTTAGATACACAGGGACAGCAGATGGCATATACTGGACAGGCTTAGATATGCAGGGACAGCAGATGGCATACATGGGATAGGCTTCCTAACACTCCACAACTCCCACCCCCTCCTAACAACCCCCCCTCCTAACAACCTCCTTCTCCCCTCCTAATACCCCACACTGCCCCCACAACTCCCCCCACCTTCCCAACACCCCACAGACCTCCTCACCTACTAACACCCCATAGACCTCCCCCACCTTCCTAACACCCCACAGACCTCTCCCCACCTTCCTAACACCCTACAGACCTCTCCCCACCTTCCTAACACCCCACACCTCCCCCCATCAACCCACACCTCACCCCCTCCCAACACCCCCCACAAGCCAGGCGACCTAAAAACGTGGCTCAGTTACACCAGTTCTTTCAGGAAGAATGAGCCAATATTCCTACCAACTGTTGGGAGAAGCTTGTGGAAGGATATCCAAAACAGTTGACCCAAGTCATACAGTTTAACCCCTGCCCGAAATTGGGCGTATGCATACGCCCTAGCGGGAAGTGACTTCCCGCAAATGGACGTATGCATACGCCCTGGCGATCGCGCGGGCTTGCGGGCGAGCCGCGCGCGTTCGCGACATGGAACCAGCGGTAAATTACCGCTGGCTTCATGTCCCATCACTCCCCATCATTGCCGCAATAATGAAGGCGCAGGCAGGAGGAGTGAGCTACCTCTGCCTACAATCGGCGAGGCAGTGGCAGAGAGGCCGCTCGCCTGTCTCCTACCGGACTCCCCGGATGCTTTCTGAAAGCATCCGGGTAGTCTGGTGACGTCACCATGCCCACAATGCAGTGTGGGCATGGTGTCACTAGTTGCCATGGCAACCTGTGCACAACAGTAACGCTGTGCACAGATCGCCTCTTCAAACAGCAATCTAACGATTGCTTTACCCCAGTGGGGATTTGCTGTTACAAATCCTCACTGGGGAAAAGTAAAAAAATGTGAAAAAGTTAAAAAAAAAAGTAAAACACAAAAAATAAAATTAAAACATGTACACTGCCCTTTTCCCCTTTATAAACTCCAATCACCCCAAAAAAGATCAAAAATAAATAAAGTACCCATATTTGGTATCGCCGCGTGCGTAATGACCTGCCCTATAAATCTGTTAATTAACCCGTACGGTGAACGCCGTAAAAAACAAAAACAAAAAACAGTCACAGAATTGCGATTTTTGTACATCCTGCAGCACATAAAATGGAATAAAAAGCGATCAAAAACTCATATAAACGCCGAAGTTGTACAATTAAAATGTCAGTTCATCCCCGCAAAAAAAATGTCCTTACACGTCTCTGTATACGGAAAAATAAAAAAGTTCTGGCTCTCAGAAGACAGCAATGCATAAATATTATTTAACACAATAAAAACACTTTTTTTTTAAAGTGCTCCCAAATTAAAAATACCTATATAAATAGGGTATCGCCGTAATCGTATCGACCCAGAGAGTAAAGCTAACTGGTCATGGATACTGCACGGTGAGCGCTGTTAAAAATAAAAAACACTACCAGGATTGCAGTATTTTCTTCAACCTGCCTTCCAAAAAACGGATTTAAAACTGATCAAAAAGTCTTGTCCACCCAGAAATGATACCAATAAAAACGTCAACTTATCCCGCAAAAAACAAGCCCCTAACAGCTCCGTACACAGAAAAATAAAAAAGTTATGGCTCTCGGACTATGGCGATGCAAAAACGTGTTTTTCTTTTTGAATAAAAGTGTTTTTATTGTGTAAAAGCAGTAACACATAAAAGCAGTAACACATAAAAAAAACAAATTGGGTATCGCTATAATCGTATCGACCTACTGAGTAATACTAACATGTCAGCTATACTGCACGGTGACTGCTGTAAAAAATAAAAATAAAAAACACTACCAGGAATGTTGTATTTTGTTCAAAATGCCTCACAAAAACCTTAATAAAAAGTGATCAAAGCGGCATATGCCCCCCATAATGGTACTAATAAAAACGTCAACAGAACAGGACAACATAAAAACGCAATTTTTTATAGACCTATTTCTATTGTGTAAAAGTAATAAAACATAAAAAAACTATATAAAATCTATATCATTGCAATTGTACCGACCCCCATAGTAAAGATATCCTATCATTTATACTGCACGGCGAACGTTGTAAAATTGAAGCCCAAAAAACAAATGGTGGAACTGCGTTTTCCCCTCATTTTCCTAGCCCAATGCAAAAAAAAAAAAATTTGGAACACCTGTGCACCCTAAATGCACAATACACCCCTAGATGAGATCTATGAGGCGTGCTGAATCCAAAATGGGGCGGCTTCTGGAAGTTTTCACCTGTTCTGGTTCTTTGGGGGCTTTGTAAATGCGACATGGCCCCACCAAAATCTGCGTTCCAAAAGCCAAATAGCGCTCCCTCCCTTGTACCCCTGCATGCGCCCAAACAGCAGTTTACACCCACATGTAGGGTATTGCCGAACTTGGAAGAAATTGCGTAACACAATTTTGGGGCTTTTTTTTTACCAGGATTCCTTGTAAAAATTAAACATTTTCAGCTAAAATTGCAGATTGTTGGAAAAAAAAATGTATTTCATTTTCACAGCCTAACGCTAAAATTTGTGAAACACCTGTGAGGTCAATATACTCACTGCACCTCTGGATATATTCCTTAAGGGGTGTAGTTCCCAATATGGGGTCTTTTTAGGGGAATTTATTAAGTTTTAGCACCTTAGGGTGTCCGCAAACCTGAAATGACGCCTAAATAAAATCGTAATGAAAATGAGACCCCAGAGTACAGTAGGTGCTCCTCCTATTCTGGGGCTTGTAGTTGAGCCAAATAATGCACTAGGGCACATATGGGATATCTCTGAAAACGGCAGAATCTGGAGGAATCAATATTAAGTTGCATTTTTCCTGATCACATTTACCGTATTCTTGTGAATAATGTTTAAAAAATTGAAAATCTGCAAAAAAAAGTGAATTTTGAAATTTCACTTCCACTTTCTTTAATTCCTGTGAAACACCTAATGGGTTAATAAACTTCCTAAATGCGGTTTTTGAATACTTTAAGGGGTGTAGTTTCTTAGATGAGGTCATTTATGGGGGTATCTAACATACAGGTCAATCAAAGTCACGTTAGAACTAGACGGGTCCCTAAAAAATGTATATTGCAAATTTTCTTGAAAATTTGAAAATTACTACTACATTTTTAAGCCCCCTAATTTCGTAAAAAAAAAAAAAAAAAAGACATTTAAAAAATGATGCCAAACTACAGCAGACATATGGTAGATGCTAGTTAACTATTTTGAGTGTAATTTCTATCTGCCTTACATGCAGACATTTTTGAAGTTTGAAATTAGTAAATTTTTCAAATTTTTCACGATACTTTGATATTTTTCACAAATAAACAAGCATTTTTTTGAACAAAATTTCTTACTATCTTAAAGTACAATGTGTCACGAGGAAAACAATCTCTGAATCACATGGATAGGTTAAAGTGTCAAAAAGTTATTCTCACATAAAGTGACACATGACAGATTTCAAAAATAGGGCTCTGTCAGAGAGGCCAAAACTGGCTCCGGCGGTAAGGGGTTAAGGGCAATGCTACCAAATACCAATGAAATGAATGTAAACTTTTGACTTTGCAGAAAGTAATAAAAATGCCTTAAAAAATTATCGCTCTCATGATTCTGACATTTGGCAAATATAAATAATTTTGGTTCCTAACTGACCTAAAACAGGTAAGGTTTATTTTGATTTCATGTCAGATAGTGAGAAAAACATGCATGTGTGTCTTTTTATATAGTGTAAACTATATAATGCGGATGTGTACTGTAGATATCATGTGCTCCTGTGATGGTAGGTACACCTACAGAGTATACCTGCCGCTAGCATACTGAATATGGCCATTAAAAGGAAAGCAGCATGTGTTGAAAGGATGGTTTTTCTAGGTTTGCATCAGGTGTACGAACACTTGATCTACAGATCGAGGCACAAATGAGTGATTGACCACATCATGGTAATACCACATAGTTGTGCCGCCACAAGATTTCAATGAATTCCTATGCCTGGGTCAACAATTCCTTCTGCAAACCCATGAAATGCAATGAATTGATTTGCAGATTTTTTTTAACCAATGCCCACCACTACAGCTTTCAAGGATTCTCAGCTACTTTGAGTACTGAATAAGCAAGTCCACCCTAATATTAGAGCTTTACAGAGGTCACTAGACAGACTTCTATTGCTCTAGGAAACAGTAGTAATAGTAGTGCTAGTAATGGCTGTATTTGTTGCTATTTAGCTTTCTGCATAAATATTACATTATTATAAATAATAAAGGGTTAAAATGTCAGTTTCATTTTAACAACACATTTTTAAGGATACTGCAGTCCATATAAAACAAAATGCTTATATTCACCTCTCCTCTATGTTCCAGCACTGCTGTTGTCCACCATTGATGCAGCCACTGATTGGCTGTAGCAGTCATGTGCCATTTATTGACCTCACTGTTAAGGGCTTTGACTTCTGAATGGTGAAATCAGGCAATCAGTTGCTGCAGTGTTGACTTTCTGTTTTGGCCGGAGCTAAAGAGAAGACTAGTGGAGACTGTGGACAGAGCTGGATAACAGAGCACAGGTGAATATAAGCATTCATTCAGAGAAACCAAATAGTAGTGGCCAGAGAGTAGAAAGCACCAACTTGTTATTCTCTACAAAAAGGTAGAATGTTCTTGCGCTTCAGGGGCCCCCTCAACCTCTAGGCCCCATAGCAATTGTTATGCTTGCTATGGCTAGAGTTGCGCCCATGCATATATACATACACACAGTATATATGATGGAAAAGTAGTTACAGCTAGAGATGGGCGAATTTCTCGAAATTCGGTTCGCTCACTTCGCCGAATTTCCTGACAAAAAATAACTTTGTTCCGAATTACTTCGGGACGAATTACGTTAAAAAACAGCTATTTCCAGGCTGCACAGAGCCTGCAGGGTGCTGTAGAACATTGTGCCATGCTTAGATATGCCGAGGGAGCTTGGTTTCGTCTTCATACAATGTTGTGTTTTAGTATGACACGCAGATGACTGCCGCCGCTCTTAGAATCGCTTCACTTACACTTAGAGGGCAAAACTGACCAAAAAACTCAAGGGGGAATGTAGCCTGATAAAGTCATGGCAGCGAAAGCTGGAAAAAACAAGCTGAGAGCTCAGGTGGCAACATCAGTGACAGAGTGTGGAGGTGACGGTGGCAGCCAAAGCAGCATGAGGTCAGAGAGTGGCACAATGACATTCTGGAGGTGGCAAAAAACCGGGTAGGCCACAGAGTGGCACAATGACACCAGTGTGGAGTGGACGGCAGCAACAGCAGCAGCAGCATGAGGTCAGACAGTGGCACTAGGACATTCTAGCGGTGGCAAAAAAAGGAGTAGGCCACAGAGTGGCACAATGAGAGAGTGTGTAGGTCACGGCAGCAGCCACAGCAGCAGTATGAGGTCGGGACAGTGGCACAATGAACAGTGTGTAGGTCACGGCCGGGCAGCAGCATGAGGTCAGACAGTGGTACAATGACATTCTGGAGGTGGCAAAAACAGGATAGGCCACAGAGGGGGACAATGACCAGTGTGTAGGTCACAGCAGCAAAGCCACGCGCAGCTGAGGCCCAGACAGTGGCACAATGACACAGTGTGTAGGTCCCGGCAGCCAGTAAGCATGAGGTCAGGCAGTGGCACAATGACATTCTGGAGGTGGCAAAACAGTAGTAGGCCACAGAGTGGCACAATGACAGAGAGTGGAGGGTGACGGCGGCAGGAAGCAACAGCATGAGGTAGAGAGTGGCACAATGACAGTGTGGATGTCAGGGCCCACCAGCAACAACAGCGCATAAGGTCAGACAGTGGCACAATGACAGAGTGTGGAGGTGGGTGGCCCAATACCAGACCCTGGTAAAGATGGTTGGTGGCAGATGGAGAAAATGGCCGCAGCTGTGTGGCTTAAGGCGGGTGACTACATCAGAATAGTGGCTGAGGCCAGGTAGTTTGAACCCAGACTCTTTTTCTCACAGTTTGGGTGGGGCGTATGGCTGATGTAGTCTGACGCCTAAGGCATTGGTGTGTGGAAATCCTGGCTATCACGCCTGATTCATCCCTTTACAAAGGTCAGCGTTCCACCATTTCCCGTGGACAAACGGGTTCTCATTTTGGGGGAACGATGGCCCCCGTGCATGGGAACACCCTGCTCTGATGCCACACTATTTGGCGGGCAGGACAGCTTCTCCACTGCAAACTCGGCAAGTTGCGGCCACACATCCAGTTTGCTGCCCAGTAGTCCAGCGGATCTTCTAAAATGGGGTGGCAGAGTGCTGTCCAAGTAGGCCACCACCTGTTGGTTCTGGGTCTGTTCCAGGTCCTGCTGCTGCTGCTGGCGACTGCCCTCCTCACTAGGCGGGTGAAGGAAGCTGCTCATCAGTGACTCCAGACTTAGGTTGCTGCTGATGGTGCTGGTTCTGCTCCGACCCCCACCTTCCCCCAGCAGCCGCGGCAGTAGTACGTGAGCGCTTTAAAAAACCCCCGGTCAGGGCCTGTCAGAGGAGGGACGATGCGCCCCATAGGCAGTGGCCAACTGACTACGGAGGATTTCCCTATAGTATTTGAGTTTGTCCTCCCTTCAATAGCTGGGAAAAAGGCTCCCATTTTAGACCGGGTAGCGAGGGGCCAATAGGGTGGAGAGCCAGAAGTCATCCTCTGCCGGGGTGTGACTTTTCGGCTGTCACTAGCCGGCAAATCGCATGCTGCGGGCCATTTTGCACAAGTGATCCGAGGGGCTCCCTTTCCTCCATCTCCACTGGTTTCACTGCCACGGTGCTTGGGGTCATCTGCTGGTCTTCCTCATTTTCCATCTACCTCCTCCAGGGTGCTCCTGCTCCTCCTCTCTTGTCACCTGGGTAGAAAATCCACTCATTTCACCAGACAATGCTTCTGCTCCAATGTCCTCCTCCTCCATTTCAGTCCCCACCGGACTCATGTGCCCACGAGATGGCCACATCCAGTCCCCTGCCCAGACAGATTTTTCAGCATCTGTTCCAGGACATGAAGCAGTGGTAATGACGTTATTCATTCGTTAGTCCTGGCGACTAACAAATAAAAGTCGGCCTCCTCGAATGGCCTCAAAAACGGAGGTGTCACGCATGAGCTGCCACTGGCTGACATCAAAGTTACAAAAACAAACGGGAAGTAAAGCTCTCCAGGAGCAAAACTGTATGTCTGGGGAAAAACCTTGGGGTTTTAAAGGGGATTTGGGACTAAAAACCTAACTTTTAAAAAAAATTATACATAAAAAAGGAGTAAAATTTTACCCCCAAAATACCCCCACGGGCCAAAAAAAATTGGGAAGCTATTTTCCCTAGATCTGCCCCAAAAAGGGGGAATGCTCCCTTTCTAAAATTTTGTGGGGGGGTTCGCCCCAATAAGGACGACCCCCCACCGGGAAACCAAAGGGGGAAATATATCCCAAATTAGACCCTTTTTAAAAAGGGAAAAAATTTTAGTTTATCTGAATTGTTTGTACAATAAATACATAAAAAAAATGTTTAAAAGGGAAAAACCCCAAAATTTCCCCCCATAGGAAGATAAGGCTATCATTTTGATCACCAAACCCAAAAACGTTTCATACCCCATATGTGGGGCTCATCAGGGGCAGAGACTAATAAGGGTTAGCCTTTAAAATAAAACCCAAAACTTAAAAATAGGGGGTGCAAGAGTAAAATAAACGGTAGCCAAATAGAAAGTAAGCTTCCCAAAAAAAGATATCCCTTATAATATGTGGTTGAACAAATAGTAAAAGTTTTCTGACTCCCCAAATTTCCCAAAAAAAGGTCAAACCCACTTAATCAAGAAAATTTGCTTATTCGTACGTTAGAGCTATCCCGGGGACATCTTTTAATAAGAAACGCCTAGGGAAGTCTCAAAACGCCATCCCGCATAAATGGATCTATAACAAAATCAGAATAAAGCGTAAGCCCCAAAAATTATGAAAAAATTTAATAAAGAAAAGGGGCAAACTCGTATTACTTTTAAACAAATTGTTTGGACCCTCAGAGCCCCGGTTAGTTGACCCAACCTTAGTAAGATGCGAGTGCGCATCAGGAGCGCGCGTCTTTTCTGAGTACAACTGCAAACACGCTTTTTTAAACCCCCTGGATGAAAATTGCGCAAAAAATTGGCAGCCAAAAAATACAGCTTTGTAGCGTGTTACAATGGCGTGTTTTTTTACCTACACAAAAAGAAAAAATTGTAATTAACCTTTACTTTGAATTAGGCGCAGGAAAAAAGTATTTTTTTGGGGGTGAAAAAGACGGTTTTTGGAGTCACCACAGCAGAAAAAAAAACGCTTAATTAACCCCTGGATGTAAAAGGCAAAAGAATTTAGCGCCCCCAAAATACTCTTTGTAGTGTGTTTTCAATGGCGTTTTTTTTACCTACACAACAAAGAAAAATTGTAATTTAAACCTTTGCTTGTGAATTATGTACGGAAAATTGTATTTTTTGGGAGTGAAAAAGAGGGTTTTTGGGTCACCACACAGAAAAAAACCCTTTAAATTTAACCCCTGGATGTAAAATTTCGCAAAAGAATTGAGCAGCCAAAAATGAAGTGGTATTTGTATTGTAAAAAGCTGTTTCTTTAAATGAATCAAACAGGAACTGGCTTGTCCCCTTGGATATTCAATGTGCTGTGAGCGATAGCTTAAATGTATATAAGCTGCAGGGGACGAAACATGGATTCAGATCCAATACCCACAAAAATCAAAATACAACATTAAGAGAAGCAGTTCTGAGACAAGTGAGCCCCCCAAAAAAATGCTGTAAAAAAAATCAGTTCTTCAGTAGAGCTATCACAATCACCGCACGCCCCTTTCCCCCTGATCATACATGGAGGGGGTATGAGCCCCCCACGTCGCGCCGGGACTTTTTTTGGGGGGTGACGCCCACAGAATCCCGCCGGTCTCTGATTGGTTCTCCGCACATGTATCGGGCTATCCCTTCTTCCCCCCGGTGCTTTCCCCCATGTAGCCCCATGTGTCGCACCCATTTTATCAATAAAAAGCACACTTTTTCCCCCGAAGTACCCCAAAAACTTCGTTTCGTTAAAGAAGTTTTCCCTGAAATTCTAAAGTTTCCACTGCGTTAGAATCAATTCGCCCATCTCTAGTTACAGCACCGTTATTCACCAACAGGTCCTGTGTACAAGATTCAGAGATCAGACTGAAAATCTTAATTGAATGAAACAACCCCTAAAAGAAGTAGAACGCCCAAAAAACTCAAAAACTTCAGTATTTAAAGGGAGACTTTTTCTTTCAAATATTGACATGCAATATGCAACTATCATGTGCTTTTTTACATGACTTCCTGGTTTTGTGCCCTTGATTTTCCCCTCGTGATTTTGGATGCCAGCTGTCAGAGGCGAGAGGTGTAAGGTTTGTCAGCAGGACCAAATAAGTATAAAGAAAGCTGGAAATTCAGTGCAGTAAAAGATTAACCCATTATCACTGACTACTAAATAATATTAATACTTATGTAGCCTTTAAAAACTGGACCCATCAATGCAACGGGGGATCAGGAATGAAAACTTCCTTTAGGGCACTTTGATTCTTGCCTTATGGGTTCCAAAGTCTTCATCAGTAGGGGAAACGAAGTTTAAAAAAAAACAAACAAAAAAAACCCCTATTCCCTTCTCTTCACCCCACTTTTTTCCCCCCCCCTTGGGTTGAACTTGAGTGATTGTCTTTTTTCAACGTATTAACTTTTTAACTATGAAATGTCATCTTGGGTCTGAGGTTATGCTAATCCTATCTCTCCCGCCAGGGGAAAAATGAGCGTCATTTTTCCCCATTGCCTAGTATCTGTAACAAGACTACATAGAGAAGCAGCACCAACAGTAAATAGATTAGTTTGCCCTAATTCCTAATCACATCTAGAAAAGGACAAGCAACATTTAGGGCGCGTTTCAGGCATGGACAAATCCCGGCCCGGTTTGACCCGGTATTTGCCTTTTGCCCCCGTCCCCCACGGCCCGGGGGGGGGGGGGGGGGGGGGGGGGCGGTTTTCCGCGATGAGCGGGGAAGGGCCCCTCCCCCTCCCTTAAAAGAATTTTCCGTCCAAAAACGGGCGGAAAATGGTGCTTGTCAATGTTTTGCCGTCGGACCGTCGGTGGGAGAACCGCTGGGGAAAAAACCCCTGCGTGGGGACTGCGCGCGGCTTTTTCCCTGACACCATTGTGCTAATTTTCGGCCGTTTTTTCGGGGGTTGAAAAACCACAAACTGGGATTAAAAAAAGGCCCAAAAAACCTGCCGTGGGGGCACCCTTAATGGGATGGGACGCCCCGAAAAAATAAATAAAAATACTGTCAAATATGAAAACAAATTGTCTTCTGGGAATATTGGTTTAAACAAAAATATTCATTTGTAATGCAAGCGTCCATTTAAGTGGAATTCTTTACAAATGGAGATGCTGATATTCTTATCAGCAACATCTCAATTTGTAAATATATATATTAATTTTTTTCCTCCAACAGTAACGGCAAAATACTCTTTTTTTTTTAAAGTCGTCATTTGGTCTCTGGCTTACTGGCTTCTGGATTACATGTGCTTCACTGAATTTTGTGTAATTTCTTGCTTTGCAAAGGCTAAAAGGAAAAGCATGACCAGTTCAGCATATCTAATTTCTTATTGCTGTCAACTGAATTAGTGGCCTGAAAGAGCTTGATGTCAGAGGATGTTGGACAGAATGCAAACTGAACAGTTGTTACCCACGGAGTTAACAGGACAAGGTGAAGGGGATCATCATGATAAGCAAAGTGATTGTCATTTAATGTAAAAGCAACGTAACTAGCAGCAATGTGTTAAAGGATTTGTATAAGATTAGAAAATATGAATGCTTGTTCCCAGAAGTGGTGCCCCTCTCCGCAAGGTATGTGTGTGGTATTGCAGCTCATACTATTCACTTCAATAAGGCTGAACTACAATACCCCACACTGTCCATGGTCTGAAGTGGTGCAGGTATCTGAAAGAAAGCAGCCATGTGTTTTAATGTTTTAAAACCATTACCATAAGGAAATAAAATATCCAAATGCATAATTTGAGTCATCCAATCAACAAAATGCTGAGCTACTATCATGTGACATTGAATATTCACTAGCTTGTATGGAATGTGATTGTCATGTAATAGTCAACCACAACATTTGCCAGCTGATGTGTCACAAGTTCATTGAGTGTTACACAACAGATGCATGATCCACTGTATGTGGCATCACCCATTTTTTAGACTCTCTCTCTTGGCTTGTGAAAATAAGCATGATTTATGGACTAATGGACGTAGCAATAAGATCTCACTGTGTTGTACAGCTAAAGTAAGGTAAGGTAAATAGGGCTCCTATGAAATAATTAGGTCATAAGAGTGCCAATAATGAAATGTACTAAGATGAACACCTTAACTAGTGTGGAGGAAGGATTTATTATTATCCATATAGGATCATTAGTAGAGATGGGCGAATTTCTCAAAACTTTGGTTCGCCAGATTCGCTGAATTTTCCGCAAAAATCGTTTCGACCCAAATATATTTGCGGCGAATTGCATTAAAAAACAGCTATTTCCTGGCTGCGGAGAGCCTGTAGGATGTTATAGAACATTGTGCCATGCCCCAAATATACATAGGAGCGGGTTTGGCTTTATAAAAATGGTTGTGTTTTAGTATGACACCAGATGACAGCCGCCGGTACTAGAATCGCTTCACACTTCACTTCTCTGGACAGTCACAGGCAAAACTACCAAATCATCTGAAGTGGGAACACAGCCTGTACAAGGTAAGTCAGCCCACCAGAAAGAACCGATCTGGAGGCCAAATCCTACAATATAAGCCCCCGGTTTTTTTCAAAAAAAAGAAAAAGGGCGCCACTAAAAACCTTGCCCTTTACCCAAAAACCCAGACAAACATATGATTCCAACTATAATACAGAACCACGTGTTCTTTAACGTGGATACATGTAAGCCCCCGAAAGAGAGGGAGTTGGATAATTTTTTTCACACGTCACTGATCATGATTAACCCTTCCTTTGAACCTCATGTCCGCTTTCAATCGGTCATAAATCATCAGTATTGTTAAAGCCAAAAACAAACAGATGAGTTAATCCAAAACAAGATTACCAGAATAAATGATATTGCATGTCTTCTGTGTCTGTATCCACTCCTGCTTTTGGCTACCTAATCATCAGACAATTCCTGATCCTTTTCCTTCCTACCTGACCGATTAAAAATAAGGGAAACAAAAACATAGTGGCCAACTCAGAGTGTTGGAAGGGTGAAACAGCATTAGAAACCACAGTGTTTCTAGTAGACAGTGGTCAGTTTAGTTAGCAGGATGAAGTAGGCACAAGTGGCACAATCAAAGAGTGTGGAGGTGACAGCAACATCATGGCCTCTTGAGTGGCAAATTACAGATGATGAGTGACAGCAACATCAGGAGGCCACAAGTGGCAAATTACAGATTGATACGGTGTCAGGCAACCATCATAGGCCACATAGTGGCAAATGAAGGTTTGAGGATGGCAGCAACATCAGTGAGGCCAACAGAGTGGCACACAAAAAAAAAACCACACAGTGTGAGTGATAGTGGCAATCAGCAACATCAGTAAGCCAACAGAGTGGCAAAATGACAGGTTAGGATGTGGCACAAACATCAGTATCCACAGATGGCACCACCACACCGTGTGGAGGGAGGTGGCAGCAACCGCACATAGTTAACGAGTGGCCCGATACAAATTCTAGGTGTAACAAACATCAGTTAGCCAACAGAGTGGCAAATGACAGATTGTAGGTGGCGGCAGCAATCAGAAGTCTCTACATAATTTGCCTACTGAAAAATGGGGAGGAGGGGGGCAATACCAGTCCCAGTAAAGATTGAGGGTGGTAGATGGAGCAGCTAGCAGCAGAGTTGCATCAGCAAGGTGCAGCAACAGAATAGTTTTTGAGGCAGGGACCAAAAAATCCCGACTCATATCTCAAACTTCTGGTGATAGCTATCATGGCTGATCAAATATGATCATAAGGCATTATGTGTGAGGACATCCTTCAGGCATCACGCCTGATTTCATCTTGACAAAGGTGAGTCTTTCCGACATTAATGGGTGGACAAGAGACAGTTCCCTCCATTGTAGTAATATGGGCCCCAGCAAGCACATGAACAGCCCCTATGATGGGCCACACTAGGCTGACCAGACCAAAGCTTCTCCAGTGCAAACTTGCAATTGCGGCAAACACATTACCAATTTTGGCCTGCCCAATAAATCCACGTATCTTCTATTGGGGTGTAGAGTCTGTCCAAGTAGCACCACCTTCCTGGTTCAAGGTCTGCTCCAAGACATCCTGTGCTGCTGCTGGGGAGTACTCTCCTCACTAATGCACTAGGGCCGGTGAAAAACTGCTCAACAAACACTCCAGACTTACTTGCTGCTTATGACTGGTACTGCTCCCAACACCCTCCCACAGCAGCTGTGCAGTGGTTACATAACGTAAGAAACCCCGCCGTCAGACTGTCAGAGGATGGAAGAAATTGGCCAGATTAGGCAACGCCAAACTGACTACATAGGATTTCTTTTTAGTACTTGAGTTTTCCTCCCATCCTCTCAGGTTAAAACAAAAAGGCATCCCCCTTTTGACAGGTAGCGAGGTCCGAAACGCAGGGAGACGCCAGAAGTCATAATCCCCTCTGCCTGGATGGTGGTGGTCACTATTCGCTTCACTAAGCCAACCAAAACACATTCAGCGGCCATCTGAGGGACTCACTGCCTCCATCTCCCAGTATGCTGCCACAGTGTGTCGGTCTCTGCCTCAACTTCCTAATCTCCCTCTACCTCCTGCAGCTGCGTTCCTGCTCAGTCCGCCTCCTGTCACTAGGATAGAAAAACCACTCATTTTCACCAGACACTACTGCTTGTTGCGCCCAATGTCCTCCTTCCCCCAGTTTGCGCCCCCACCGACGACTCATTGGCCGTGAGATGTAATCGCCACAATCTCCAGTCCCTGACCACACAGATTTTGCGGCATCTGTTCCAGACATGAAGCATGGATTTACAGTTATACATCCCGTAGTCCTCGCATTGCCAAATAACGTGGCCATCCGCAAAGGGCCTGTGCAAATGCAGGTCACGCCATGACTGCCACTGGGCTACACAAAATTAGGTTCTCCTGAATGGTGCGCAAGAGTCCACCCACATTAAAGGGAGGGACTCCTGCAGTAACCACCAACTTGGACAGGAGCACTCCAACTTCTGCACCTTAGAAGGTTGGACGTATCCTGCCCCCCCTGGTTCACCCCCTGTCTCTGGCACTTCGGCCGACCACGTGGAAGCGACTGCGCCGCCATGCATGCGAGGAATCAGAGCATCTGGCCTAGATGATGGACAGACAGCTCCTTTAGGCAGAGGTGGTGAGCTTATGGCTGAAGGCAATGCGGCCACTGGGTGCTTGCTGCTGTTGCTGCGGCAGGATGACCCAACCACATCTGAACATGTTTCTCCCAGGCCAACCGATGGTATCAGCCTGTGCCATGTGCCAAAACATTAGCTTCCTCTGCCACTCTTCACTTTCTGCTTCTGCCCACAAGCACAAGAATCTACATATACACCATGTTCGGAACGGACTCCTCCGCCGGTGTACTCTGGGCAAAAACTGTCCACAAAACAACTCCCAAAAAAGTACACACAGCGCTGCCGAGTAGGTGATTCTAATACCAGCTAACGCTCAACATCTCGCGCACTGACATGAACTTCTACGCCGCTCCTCCCGGGTTTATACCCCCTGTGCCGCACCTTCATTTGGACCTGCAAAGCAGTTTTCCTACCCCGTGCCGATTGGCTCCCGACCTCGCACCTGCTGCCAACCCTGCTGACTCACGGGCCACATTACCGACTTTCTGGCTGCACTGCTGGCTGAAGCGCAAGCCAACGCCCTCTTCTTCCGATGATGATGAAGCCCTTCCTTCACCCGGCTCCCAAGTGCGATCGGCTTACTATGTCATCTATAAGTATGCTTGCCCGTCACTGCTGTCCGCCCAACTTTCGGTAGGCAGTGCCTGACCGCTTGCAACATAACCTCCCACACCACCTCCATAAATCACTACTTAACCGCCTACTACAAGAAGCAGGGATGTCAGCCCCACCTCTTTTTGCTTCCAATGTCCCTAAAATATTGTTCACCTCGCTGTATCGGTGCCGCTGAGCCCACCAACAATCTAGTTCACTGCTGACGGAAACTGAACGACGAGCGGGTTGTTGACCAGTGAGGCCCCACAGACCTGATCCCAGGCCAAACCTATAACTAAGGGTTTGTGTCTGACGAAACCCACCGACACTTCTTGGGGTTGTCAGATTCTTCTTGAGAACTTACTGCATGAAGACCTAGTCAACCAATCAATAAACCGATGGCATTGGTGATCACACATGGGCCGCTAGAGGACACTGGTACATCTGGCCTCACTGTGATCACCCCTGCTGCGACAGTCCCCTTAAAGTGCTTGACCTTTTGCCTAGCTCCAGAACATTTGTTCCACGGCCATTCGCCTGTGAAGGCCTAGCACCTCTCTGGTCCAGGACATACTGTTTGTTGAAAATGTCTATAAAAAACCAGATGTAATATCAAGTATTGACAGAAATACACACACCCTGTATTTTAGGGAGAATACCACACAAACTAAAAACAAACTAAAAACAAAATAAGAAAACCGCTGGTTCAGGAACATGTGAAATATGCACCACCCACCTGTGAAGTCTTTCACCCCAGTAGCTCAAAAAATGGTTTGTTTTGCACTAGAGTGCAATATATGCTGCAGCAGATAATGGCCTGTGACAGGAGACATGACTAGTGGCAAGAATTAAAAGTGGCGTCCGTATTATAGGGTCTGTGACGTCCACAAGCTCGCTGCTGCTGATTGGCTACATCTCTGACACAATGACATTGAGGGTATTCCTTTCTTCCTCCCACAGTTCTCTGCCCCATGTCACGCCATGTGCTCGCGGCCATTTTAGAAAAAAAAAAAAGATTAGTTCCCGTGAAGTACCATAAACTTCGCCTTTGTGCAGAATCATTAGCATCCGGGTGTGCTTGACATTTGGATATGTCCTTGGATTACCGCCTAAATTTGGAAAAACATTGAGTATGGTACAAATAAAGCGTGAAATCAAGTTGCTATGTCATGTCATTAGTTTTTTGGTTAAAGAATTTATTTTTTTCCATAACAGTGATCATGGGCAGATAAAACCAATGCAATTTACTGGTCAGTTGATATAATGTACCGTACCTCTTCCTGAACCTAGAATCTTTGCTCTTCAGCCTCCCCTTTTAATTTTCATGTAATCTGTATAAACCATGGTCTCTTTTTGGGCCAGGTTCACATGTATCCAGTGATCTGACATAGCTGTCATCCACCCTGTTGCAACAGATCAAAAAAAACATTGCATGCATTGTTTTTGATCCAGCACACCATACAGATGCAAAGTCCTTTCGGATTCAGCCAACTTCAACCTGTATTGCACCAGATAGGATGCCTAGCGCAGCACATCTAGCTCGTTGCATCCTGTGCTTCCATCCCGAGTAACTCCAGATCACTGGACATAAGTGAACTCAGCCTTAAAAAGAGGGTAAGTAGCTTGCTTTAGGCATGTGGATAGGTAAATTAAAATCTGTTGACTGGTCCAAACTTTTACATGATTTAACTTAAATGGTGGTTATACATTTTAAAAGTTGGTTTTCTCATACAGCTTGTTTTTCAGGCTGGTTTCAAGATGGCTGAGGTCAATTATCTTCACTCAAAAGCTGTGTTCATGCGTCTTATTTAATCATGTAATAATAGTCATTTGACTTACAATCTCATGTGCTTTGCCAAGTATTTTTAAAAACAGGCTGAAATGATTTTGCTACCCTTACTGTGAAAGCACTGCTGGTATTTTCTGGGTAGCCCCTGTCCACTGCCTTAAATAGACAGCTATGCACTTTAACCTCATATTTAAATTCTGTCTAAATACAGGTGTCCGTGCTGCCTCCTCATTGATCTGCTAGTCTAAAGCAATACCTAAAGAATATAATTGATTCATTCAGGTGGGTGTTACCATTCCAGTTTATCAGGTTTATTCCAGTAAGCACAGACACTGATTGGACAAGGTCAGACTGTGCAGAGACGACCCCCAATTGGTAACATCCAGATGACTGTTTCAGTAATAGATTTCTAGGAGAAATAACAGAGGAACAGCACAAAACAGAGTTATAAGAGGAGATATTTAAGAATTGTTATTTCACACAGGGAAACACAAACTTCCTAAAACAGACAGATTACAAATGGCCACAGGCTCCCCTGTGCACATAAGCTGAATACCTAGTGCATATAGGAGCTCTTCCTGGAGAAATGTTGGAGGATACCAGGATCTGACGTGTTGAACTTCAACACTCAATGCTTTTTCTCTACCGTAAGAAAGATTCTCAAACTGCCTCCCCTTAGCCCCATTTACTAATGCTGCTTTTTGGCAAAGCAGCATATGCATTGTTAATTGGGAAAAAATAGGGATAATACTGTTGTCTAACAAGTGTTTTGCCAAGACAGATACTGAAGGTGTAGGTATATAAAGCATCTGTAGGTAAGAGAAGAACTAAAACACAAAGCAACAAAACACAGGTGCTTGTTAAAAAAAAAAATAATCTATAAGACATATATATCAGTATATTGTGAGATTATTGAAAAAAAAAACCTTGGGGGGGAATTTCACCCCCAAATGAAAGGGGGTTCGGCGTCATCCTTGCCAGCACCCATCACAATTACGCCTTGTGAATCAGGTGCCCACTAGTACCGCTCACAAATATTAAACCAACAATTAATACTTTGTGCAATCCTAATGGATATTAAATGAATAATTTTATAAAATATATAAATTTACTTCATCACACACTGTGCAATCTTTAACAGTGGAATGTAAGATAATTTGCTCATAGCTGTGGTCTGGGAATACCACTTATATACACCCTATAGAGCAGAGATACTGCTTCCTGAGAATCAGTGCCTCACTTCACATATGTACAAGCTAGAGAAATACAGTAAACATTTCCTTGTGTAGCAAGTTACAGGTCAGGGTATGCTTGCCTCTATGCACAGTGCAATGCTCGATGGTCATTATATATTAGGGTGCTGATTTTCTCTTTTTATCGTATTTAAGCAGCAGAGGGTAAATCGCCTACAATTCCTTATGCCAAACCGCAGTCCAATGTTGGAACACTGGACAAGTAACGAGGTCTCATCAGCGACGCACTCCGCCCATCTGCACAGGTTTTTAAATCAATGCAGAGTAGCTTGCAGCTGGAATCTTTTCTCCCTGAAATATGGAGGTCTGAACAGGCACCAAGAGAGGTAACATAGTGTAGGTTCCCACCTGTATTGAGGTCACCTTGCTGATTTTTGATCAAAAATGTACATTAAGAACCTCAAATTTTCATGTATCTAAAGTAGCAGAAATGCTTTTCCAATAATTCTTACATTCCTTTTGACTGTTTTTTAGTGCTAGTAGAGTGCTGCTGGTATTGGATTGTGTTTGTATTTTACTGTCACACCAGCATGCAAATATGCCCATTTATTTAAAAAAAAAAAAATTTTTTTTTTTTTGGGATGTCCAGACCAAACATTGTTGTTCTAGAACAACAATAAGCAGAAGATCTGCGAAAAGATAGCATAACAAATTTATTAGAGAAATGCATGTTGTGATAACACACATTGTATGTTATCACAACAGTTCTTTAGACTTCAGAAACCAGAAGAAGAGTTGTGATAACACGTAAATACATTTCTGAAACTATCGCGGTGGGGACCATCTACAGCGCTGATGAGGCCGCATTACTTTTCCTTTGTTGCAAGATTGGACTGCTGTTTAAGATAAGGAATTGTCAGTTTACATATGAAGTAAGAAGTGCAAACACTGATCTATATACTGGTGTTGTAAGTGCAAGTATACATTATGTCACAGGAGATGAAGAGATGCTTACTGCATTCCAAAATAACAATGAATGGGACACGATGATGCAGTGCACACAATTCAGTCTGCGTAAATCTGTTTTTTTTTGGGAAGGGGCAAGAAACGAGAAGAGAGAACTTTCCTTTTGTGAGCAAAGACTGAGGAGTCCTGGCTGGCTGCTAGATACTTCACATGCTCAGCAAGTTTCCAAGGTTACTGGTAACAAAAGAATGCCTGCTGCCTCCATCACAAGAGACTAGACAATGGGCATGTATGAAGACTCCTCTCCACCTCATACACGTGTGTATGCGAATAGATGTGACTGTATATATGAAATATCTAACATTAGAAAATGAACAAATTATTTCTCCAGATATTATTCATTTCAGATATAGATGAGAAGTGACTTGTAAAGTAATTACATTTGCTTCACTGTTTCTAAACTTTTTTACAGAGATAAAGTTACAACATACTTTAATTTGACATTTAGTGATACGTCAATGTGTTATTTGTGGTGCTACATAGGATTGCACATAGCACTGTTGCATTAACTTAACTAAAAAGTTATCACATACCCCAAAGAGGTGAATGATGAATTCAGCTCTGCTACATCCATTCATGTATATACAGTACATAGTTAGTTTCTAAGGGCTGTAACTGGTATAGGTGAATACAAGTGATAAAATACCCAGGTAGGGTGCAGACTTACCATGTGCACAGAGAGAGAGGAGCAGCAGTGTACAGATCCTGTGTAAGCAGAGATTAACTCTCCTAAACTCCATGCTAAGTAGCAGATGCGCGGTGTGGAAGAAGAAAAATCCTTAAACATGGAAGAGTGAAGGTGAAGTGGCCGCCTCACTTGAGGTTAGGGTGCTGGAGACTTGGACAGAGTAATCTGAAGTTTGGGACTAGCACTACTGTTGTGGACAGAGACTGTGATGCCTGACTCACTCAGACTGGATATTCCTAAATAGTGGGCTGGATCTAACGGAAGGGACTTAAGGGGAGTTACACAAAGTGTGCAGAAGACTTCACATGATCAAGTGGAGTTCATTTGCTGTCATGATTAGTAAAAGGTAACAGCTGCAAACCAAGACACATTATATACACACTACCTATCTATATCTATCTATCTATCTATCTATCTATATCTATCTATATCTATCTATAGAAAAAGAGAAAAAAAGCAGCACTTCCAATGTTAAACAAAAGCGGGGTGCAAGCGAAGACCAAGTCCGGCCAAAAGACTCCACATTCAATATCCAGATAGAAAATTCGCAGCACTCACATGGTAGTAGTGAAAAATTGTGTTGTTTATTCCCACATAATCAAATCGACGTTTCGACCCTCTCACAGAGCCGTTTTCAAGTGAGGTACAGTGTGTCATACAAAGTATATATAAATGCATCAATCAAATAACAGTTTACAATAATCAACAGTAATTACATGTTTAAAGGTGACATACAGACTCAAAAAGTTCACAATATAAAATCCTGTGTATAAAAATAAGAGATAGTATTGATAAACAACACTATCAATAAATTAAGTGCATACAGTGCAAAAGTATATTAAATAAGGGGGCGGAGACCTAATGCGCTCACCTGAAAGATGTTAATAGTTTACAGCTAAACACAACATGGTCCGTCTTGGCGTCTCAAACACATCAATGCGCATGATCGGGAGCGTCATCAGTAACAACAGGAAGCTGTCAGACGCGTCCCTAGCAACATGAAAGTAGCTCATGAGCTATATGTTCCCCTTCCTTTCTTAAAAGTTGTTATTATTGGTTATATTTTGATATTTTGTTTCTCTTTTTTTCAGATTGGATTTTATGGGTGGATATTTTGGGACGACACCTATGCAGCTCTACCAGTTATATATTTTTTTTACAGTGTATTCCACACGGGGGTTCCGGTCTTTTGGCGTTCTCTAAAGATGCTTTCATATGCCATTATTTTCATTAATTGTATTCAATTATTATTATTTGTTTGTTTATTTTTATTTTATTATTTTTTTTATTTTATTTTATTATTTTACTTTTTATCATTTTATTCTTATGTTCTTATTTTGTTTGTTTAGGTCATTATTAGGGTGTGGAGTCACCTAGGAGACTAGATGCAACCCATGGTATTGCAGTGCAGCATGTGGTTTTCCTTCTGGCGATCTGTGTGCAGCACGCCCATGTGAGGACTCGCTGCCTGGTGGTTCGGGTAGCTTGTCGTCACTGTGGACCACGGGTGAACTCGATAATGTCTCTGACCTTTAAACAATTACGCTGGTAAATAATGTTTTTAGCAGGATGCCTCTTTTATTCCTCTATCTGCGGGATGTTGGATGGTTGCTATAGTTGCGTCTGACAACTTCCTGTTGCGGGGGATTACGAGGTTGCTAGGAATACATCTTACAATATCCGGTTGTGAGCTACTTTCATGTTGCTAGGGACGCGTCTGACAGCTTCCTGTTGTTACTGATGACGCTCCCGATCATGCGCATTGATGTGTTTGAGACGCCAAGACGGACCATGTTGTGTTTAGCTGTAACTATTAACATCTTTCAGGTGAGCGCATTAGGTCTCCGCCCCCCTTATTTAATATACTTTTGCACTGTATGCACTTAATTTATTGATATTTGTGTTTATCAATACTATTTTCTTTATTTTTATACACAGGATTTTATATTGTGAACTTTTTGAGTCTGTATGTCACCTTTAAACATGTAATTACTGTTGATTATTGTAAACTGTTATTTGATTGATGCATTTATATATACTTTGTATGACACACTGTACCTCACTTGAAAACGGCTCTGTGAGAGGGTCGAAACGTCGATTTGATTATGTGGGAATAAACAACACAATTTTTCACTACTACCATGTGAGTGCTGCAAATTTTCTATCTGGATATATCTATCTATATATATATAAATAAATAAATAAATAAATAAAAGACAGCACCTCACAAAACGCATGAAGTTGGGTGCAGGCAGGTATAAACGCCGTCACGGGTAAACTTACAAAAAAGGAAAAACCACTTGCACTCCCAGAACGTGAAAATGACAAAATCGTGCTTTATTTCATGTCCAAAGGCAACGTTTCGGCTCACACGGAGCTTTCTCAAGCTGTGTGAGCCGAAACGTTGCCTTTGGACATGAAATAAAGCACGATTTTTTCATTTTCACGTTCTGGAGTGCAAGCGTTTATATATATAATATATATATATAATATATATATATATATTATATATATATATATACTATATATATATATATATATAGTAAGGGTTAGGTAGCGGGTTGGTCATCTCCTGCGTAGACTGGCACAGTTCAGCGGGCACAGAAGTCCAAACAATAAGAAAAGTTCGTTTTAACTGACCACAGCCAGTTTTATGGTCAGCTTGTGGTACAAAAAAAATAAAAAGAAGGAGTAATACACACCTTGGACTAACACAAGACCTGGACTGTCCAGGTGGAGTGGGGGCCCACCCTCTCTTTCCCACTCCAGCAAACCAGGCCCTTTTCACTCAAACCCTACACATAGAGATCCTACTGTAGATCTCTGACAACTATAAATTCCCTTTTACCTGACAGACATGAGGAATCTTGGGCAAATGTACACTCCTTCTATGACCAGTCCAGACACTCTGTCACTATATATATATATATATATATATATATAATATATATATAAAATTTATAATATATATATATATATATAAATATATATTTATAATATATGTATATAAAATATGTATATATATATATATATATTTAATAATATATATATATATATATATATATATATATATACATATACACATATATATGTGTATGTATGTATGTATGTATGTGTGTGTATATATATTGTAGGCAGTAGCTCAAATGGTAGTCCCAGATAAAGCAGACTGGTAGGCCCAAGTCTCAGGGATAACACACGTGGTTTATTTTATCCAAACATCCACAGGAGGTAAATCTTGCTCAAGGGTATCAACACAAAACAGCAGCTTACTTCAGCTTTAAAACAGTTGCATATAAGTTCTCCGCCAGTGCTTGACGGTCTCACCCGTTGGATGCTTTAGGTAGTGGATCCAATCCTCCTTGAAATGGCAGAGCACACTGAACACCTCCAGCACAGAGCTCTTTCCTCTACAGACTGACACACACCTCAGTCTTGGAACCACACCCTGTCTCTCACTAGCTCCAGACTCTTACAGGCCTGGTGAGCCTGGACCTGGAGTGTGGGAATGGCCATCCCACCCATCACTTCGACCATTCCAGTAAAAGCCGGACCTGGAAAAGCAAAGGCAGCTGTTCTATACTAATCAAATAGGTGTCAGCAACCAAGTGTTTACTGACACAAAAGATACCTTGGCTTTTACCTCACCGATGCCAGGTGACACATACCGCCCATCCACAACGGCACCTTGTCCTTGTGCCCTTTTACACTATATATATATATATATATATATATATATATATATATATATATATACATACACACACACACATACACACACACACACACACACACATACACCGTTCAAAGTTTGGAGTCACCCAGACTATTTTGTGTTTTTTTCCCTTAAAACTCATACTTTATCAAATGAGTTGCAAAATGAATAGAAATAAATATAGTCCAGACATCAACAAGGTTAGAAATAATTATTTTTATTTGAAATAAGAATTTTCTACTTAAAATTTTGCTTTCGTCAAAGAATGCTCCTTTAGCAGCAATTACAGCATTGCAGACCTTTGGCATTCTAGCTGTTAATTTGCTGAGGTAATCTGGAGAAATTTCACCCCATTCTTCCAGAAGCCCCTCCCACAAGTTGGATTGGCTTGATGGGCACTTTTTGCGTACCATACGATCAAGCTGCTCCCAGAACAGCTCAAAACAACACTTGTTTTATAGAACATTAGGGGATTGACTAATATCTTCCTTAGTGCCTTTATATTGTATGATATAGTCACACTGTTTGATATACGTAGAGATTTTTTGTTTCAGATTTAGGCATATACTAAGGCTATGTCTACACAGTACAGGATTACAGTCAGATTTAAGTGGATTCAGTATTTAGAATCCCCCCCCAAAAAAAATCTGACTGCAACCAGTGCCCACAGACGGCAACAGAAAATCCACGCTGTAGTCTACACAGCACAGATTTTCTACTGTGGGATTTCTAAGCCGCTGCCCCCCCAATGGAAGATAGAACATGTTCTATCTTCCCACAGATTCTCAAACAGTCAATAGTGGGAAATCTGAAAACGGACAGCGTTTTCTTTGCGCAAACACACGGCAAAAAACGCGGTACAGCGATGTTTAAATGCGTTAAAAACTGTGGTCGGTTTTCAGAATTGTCAATGACTCCATACATTGAATGTATGGGAATCCAATGGAAATCCGGTGGAAGATCCAGCAGGTTTTGAAAATTTGCCGGGATCTGCCGGGTTTTTAAACTGACCGGAAAAAATCTGTGCTGTGTAGACTACAGCACGGATTGTGGTCTACACAGCACTGGTTATAATCCTATTTTCGGTGGATTTTAAATGCATATATTCCCTTCAGTGGTGCCACCACACTCCTGTTGTTGTAGCTGACAAGAGGAATCATCTTTTGCTAGGTCAGGAGGAGGTTTGCATTTTAACATACGTCAATAAATTGGAAGAACCGAGAAAAGCTAACAGGGTATTTTTCAGAGTCAAAGGACTGAGCCCAAATGGTCCATATTTCAAGTCAGATTGACCTGCCATTGGTATGCAGGATTTGCTAGGTCTAGAGCCTGTACATCAAAGAAACATTGGTGAACTGGAAGCCAGAGTGACCTTATTTTTGTTGAAGGAGCAATAGTGACCAAATTATATGTAAAAGGTGGTCTGCAGGGATGTGGGGCCTGTAAAAATGCACAATGGGTTGCCTGGCGTACTTCTTGGAAGACCCTTTTTAAGTACTGACTGATTTTTAAA